>JAQGAU010002756.1:0-14685 GCA_034698045.1 Paramacrobiotus richtersi
GACGGGCCAATGATTCAGCCATACCCATACCCCGGACAAAACAACAACGGCCCAATGAACAACAACATGCCCAGCTTTCCCGGACCAAACAACCAAATGCAGATCCTGCCCTTCCCCGGACCAAGCAACAATGGGCAAATGCCCGGCTTTCCCGGACCAAACAACAACTTCCCAAACCAGGAGCCTACCTGGTCGGGAGTGTCGAATGGAGGCATGCCGTTCAACCCGGCCCCACAAAACAATCAACAACTACCGAACCCAGGGCAATCTATTAACCACCCTACGCCACTGAATCCAGGTAACAACAATGTGGGGCAACAAAATAACCAGATACCAGCCAGTCCTGTCCAGTCCAACAACAACCAGTTGCCAGTGAACGGTGTCTCGTCGAACAATGCAAAACCAGCGGACAACATAAATTTTTAGAGAAATTTTTTTCTAATGCTGTTTGAGTTAGTCCAGCAACTTTGCAAACTACACTAATTATAAGCAGCTCAGTTGGGAGCAATGATCACAAAACCTTATAAATTATGCAATCTCCAGCGTATACTTCGTTTACAGTATGTATCAAAGAGTGTTATTTTATACTGAATAAAGTGCTGATAAGTGCGTTATCCGGGTAGCCGTATGGCGCATAGCGTCACATGATAATCAGAATCTATGTGGTATATTTTAATAATAACTAAATATACTAACCAGAAACACAATAATTATTGTTTTTGGATCGTTTCCAAACTGTGCCTGTACTCGTACTTGGTTATGAAGATATCATGGGTATGATCTGTTAGTACTTTTTATTAAAGACTCATAACGACACGAGCGCAAACACTATTTAAACGATTAAATATAATCAAATAAAATCATCGTGATGCTTTTCATAACCGGATAACCTCACCACATCAACTGCCAAAAACCGCTAAAATTAACTGTTAAACACTCACAACGAAACACCTCGACACTCCATGCTTCACAAACGATCTCCCCGCACCATACGCACCAACTCACAATCCTTGGGCATGATCGTCACCCGTCCGGCATGCTTGGCACAGAGATTACAATCCCCCAGGAACCCGACCAGACAGTACTCGGCCGCCTCCTGCAGCGCCAGCAGTGCACTGGCCTTGACGCGTAAATCCTTATTCTTCGTGTGTTTGAGGAGCATCTCCCGGATCAGCTGGGCAAACGGAGCTTTCTGCATCAGGAGACCGGTGGTGGATTGTAGACGACGGATCTCCCCGGGCACACGCGAATAACGACGCGGGGTGAGTTGTTTGCGGGACAGGGCGTGGTTTTGAGCGGCCGGACGCTGGTCGGAGGGGCGGGTGGGTGGTGGGCGTTTGGGTTGTTTGGGCGAGGGGCCTGTTCACATATGGACAAAACAAACGTTAAGTGAAAACATACGCGAACTCTGATTATGTTCTCCCGGCACAGTCGAACCGGAGGTGTACCGTAACTTACCGGGGAATTTTTGTTAAAAACATACTTGTAAATTTTTACGAAAATGATAGTTAATTACAATGAATAATATATATTAAAATTATTTCACGAATGATAGTTAATTATAAGTACAAGTAATAATTATAAGTAATACTGAAAAGGTATTTAGAAATTAACTGAGAAAGAATTAAAAAAAAAACAAAGTAATAATCCAGAAAATTAAGAAAAAAATTACAAAACCAGGAAAACAATTACTGTAATTATTATTTACCATAATGTTCCACAAATACAACATAAACAATAATAATCAATAAAAAATAATCAAATTTAAAGTAATAATCCAGAAAATTAAGAAAAAAATGAGAGAATTAGGAAAATAATTATAATTACTATAATTATAACTGACCATAATGTTCCACAAATACAACATGGAAGACTAATTAAAGCTATGAATAGGCCGTAAAAATACTTCCCAGAAAAGGCGTCGTTTGTACAAAAGCCGGCAATAGAAGCCACTTACCACGAGCTACAGGGACCGGTTCATCAGGTTCCACAGTTTCTTCCCGGCTGACTGACTGCGAGGCAAACGTCACGCGCTTAACGGGCTGAATAGTCTTTATGGCGCGCTGAACTGCTCCATGTGGACGAACGGTTGGTGGGGTCTGTTCACTGTCACTTTGATCATCAATTTCCCCTTCCGCCGTCAATGAACGCTTAGCCGATCCAGTCTCCTTTCCTGACAACTGAGAGGTACTTTTATCGATACTGGCAGACGATCCGCGACGAACTTCCGAATGATCGCGAATGTGAGCAACTCGTTCTTCGTCCATTTCTGGTGACGGGCTTCTAGCCATTCTTTTCACGGTTTCAGGGGAAACACTCTTGTCACCTGAAGAGGATGAGCCTGAAGAACCCGGAACAACGGGCTGATCCTGGATCTCTTCCTTTTCCGATGGCAGGCGCTTGGCAGCTTTTGAATCATTGTTTTTCGTTCCAGGTGGAGTGTTTGGACTGGTTGATGAGGAAACCATTGCCTTTGGCGAATTCGGGTTCTTACGGGATTCATCAATTACTTCCTCATGGGCCCGCTTCGCTCGTTGAGTATTCAGTTGAGATCCTCCTGAAGATGGAGAAACTGCGGGATTTCGACGAAGAGCATCTGGGACGGCCATGTGACCATGTTGTTTCTCTTCCTTTTCACGCAACGGGAGAACGGGACGGGGAGCAGCCATTTGGGAAGATCCAGGAGGAGTCTGGGAAGAGCGGCGGTCGGTCACTGCCTCGGTTTGCGTTGCACGATCTGCAGATCCGTTACTTTGGGCGGAATCCAATAAAGTTTTACTGCCAGACAATGTTCCGGATTTTGAGCGCGAGGGACCGCTGCCAGAATAAGTCAAAGTTCCCTGTTCTTCCTCCTCGGGCACTGGTTCTGGGGTGAACTCAACTGGAACGCGGTCGATCAGATTCAGGGGTGTCGGTTGTCGCTCGTAGATGCTGCTGGATCGGCTGCCCATGGATTGACGGGAATCGGTTGTGCTGTTACTTCCTGATCGGTGCTGGCGACTGTTTGTCTGTCTTTGACGCCATTTTGCATTTGGCGGTCCTCCACCACCTGTTGGACGAGGCATGCTTCTTATCTTTGCGCTGGATGGATAATTAACAACAGGAAGTAAAAGATTTAGCGAAATTATCACGCAGGAATGATGTAAACCAAACAGAAGCAGGAAGCAGCGCAAAAGAATCACTGAATCAACAGCGAAGAATTTCGAACTATTTCTACCTGGCACACTGCAAGACAGCCATTAGATAATATAGGCTTTATGTAGCCTGCCCACTAGGGCGGTTAATACGTCGTCCAGGTAATTTTTGATTTTTATTACAGTACCTAGACTGCACGGACTATTACGCGAAGGATTTAAAATTTTCGAATTAAATCGGTACGCAATCGGTATTCGGTAGGACTACGTCTGGCGTACATAGCGCGATACCTCCAGCAAGATACCGGGCGGAAAACTGAGCAACATTTTTAGAAAACTTTATGTGAACGAAAGAACTTAAAGCAATTTGGAAAAGAAAACAGGAACATGCAGTACAATTTGTATAAGATTATCAGACCAAAACAAAGGTTACAGTGAAAGATAAATGCAGAAACATGATATGTGATGGGGAGAACACTACAAGATGTCGCGATATTAGCCGAACTTTCTTACTGATGAGACTCGGGTCGGTCGACCGGCTGCCCACATGGACAATGACGTTGCCGGCGTCGAGATCCACAAAGTGCCAGTACTGTGGGACCGCCATTCGAAATGTTTAGTATTCATTTTACGGTTTCCAGCCCTTGGCCATTGAAACGTGGGCACCTCATTCTTTTGAATTTGTTCAGTTTGTTGGGAGAAAAATTCGAAAGGCCACTGGCGAAGCTAGGTTTAAGCATCTCATAAGTGTGGCTGTTGTGAAAGGCAGTGCGGCCAGCCAGGCATGGTTTCTGCGCATTCTAAAGCGTATGATAATGACTTTGGATGTTTATTAGTGTTTGAACTTTGTATAATCTTCGGTAGTGTTACATGCGCAGGCTTTTGCTTTCTGGTGCGTCTTTGGTAATAATAAAATAACATGTTAACGTACGAAAAAACAATTCTGAAACGCTTCTCTGTCCCTCCGAAATTAGTAAGGAACTAAAAGTACTTTATATATTTTACTGATTATTCTTTGAGGAAACATTGTGTAAACCGGTGCACGTTCATACGTTCTACATGCATTTCTTGAGCAGTTAAACATCCTCCCGGCTGGCTACAACAGACACATGGTTGATAGTCTTTAAATCCGTTCCATTAATTTCCACCACATTCCACGCATTGCCCATACGATTTGGCATGAAATACTGCGCCCATAACCTGTTGCCAGTAAAGAGCTGAACGGTGCAGCCCAAGTTGGCCATACTCCATCGGCTTCCAGTGCGATGCATGGTAATGAGATTCCAGTCAGATACGCTAATACGGTAAATTCCTGCTAGCTGCTTCTCAATTAGAACGCTGTTAATCTCATAATTCCCGTGTTCGTACCGTAGGAAACTACCGGGTATGTCTCTGCTTCCAACGAATCTGTGGGCGCGTTCGGATCTGCCTTGAAGAGGTCCTCGAACATGGATCGGCAGATAAACACGCCTAGGAAAATCACCCCCAAGTGACACAACCCGAATTCCGCCGTGGTCCAGGATCGGGGACAGTCCTCTCACGCCTGTCTGTCGGCTTTTCCCGCCCAAGACAATAACCGTATGAGGCACTGTTATGTAGCCGCTCTTCGATGCTGTCGCCGTGTAGTGTCCCCCAGGAAGGGTCACGCTCCACGTGCCATCTGCCGACGTCATGACACTTTCTACCACAGTCCCTGTGTGACTGTTCATTCCGGCCCGGAAATCCAGTTTGACGCCGTTTAAAGCGACGTTGAACTTGGAGAGGTCGCGAAGCGCTCCCGTAGCTGTTCCAGATCCGGTAAAGCGCAGGGGGATGAACAGTAAAGGCTCCATGAATGTAGTAATTACATCTGAACTTGCATCAAGCTGCAAGTGGAGAGTGATCAGGTAGTATCCAGCCACCCCGAAGGTAACTACCAGCTGGTGATCCATTCCTTTTGACAGAAGCAGTGCAATTTCACCGAATGAATTTGTTCTTGCCGTCAACTCTTGGTCCTGGCAGACCACCGCACCGTCCAGTATCCTTCGCACTGTGGCGGTAATTATCGTGTGATTAAGTGACCATAAAGTATCAGCGCCCCGCATAAGCCATGTCGCATTTCCTTTCATTTTCGGTTCAATGGCACTGCATGTGGACTGCAAGACCGTGCCTACAAAGCACCAACGACAGTTATGCTGCCCGTGTCGCCGTCGGCAACTTGGGTTCTGTTTAACCGCATGACTCGACAAGAGGTAAAAACTTCTTACCGACGTAATGAAAGGTATGGTAAGAAATTGTGCAATAGATAATATGATTGTAGTAACGACTGTTGCCGCTAAATCCGTCCGGACGGACAGAGCGTCCGTCAGACAGTTTTCCCCCGAAACCTCTAAAACCGTTCTAGGACGTAGGCATTGCGTTCTCGAAAACTACCTAAAAGGCAAGAAATTGCGAAGGACCAATCTGCCCGAATCGTTAGGCAGCTGCTAATTTCAGATAGATAAGCTATCTCCCGGTACACAGAGAAGCGCATGAATGCGTACCACCGGCTGTGCTTGACGTATCCATCCCATGTATCATGTATGTGTCCGTTCCGTGCATCTGTATTAATTATTTAATGACTGACGAGATAAACATTATTGTTCATGGTACCTGTGCTAGTTTCCGCTGCCATGACTGTCGTTGTTACTGGCAGGACCGTCGTTGTCGCTGGCATGGCTGTGGTTGTTGCTGGCGTGGCTGTGGTTGTCGCTGGCGTGGCTGTGGTTGTCGTTGGCATGGCCGTCGTTAGCGCGGGATCCTTTACATAACTGTCAACCGTACAGGCGAGAGGAGTTGCTTGCAGCACGGGTTCAAGGTATTCGTCAACACAGCCATATGCTCTCTTTAACTTGACAACATCAAGCGCACTCAGGTATTCTTGTTGTCCCATTTTAACAGGTAGCGGAACTTTTGGAACTATTGTCGGCTTGTTTGGGTCCTGTGCAAAAGCCAATGGGCCATAGTGAATAATGGATTCGAAATCATAAAAAATTCCATGATTGGACATATTCCTCAGGATGATATTTGATATAAAATTAGGATCATATTTTCCCGGCTCAACGTGATCGGGAAACACTTCCAGATAATGATCGCGGTCCGGCCGGTTATGTTCGTGAAAGAATCCCAAAGCATGCAAAAGTTCATGTAATATTATACCGTTTTGCATGCACTCCCTACCGAGTCGAACTCTCGTCGCTGTGCCCGGAGTTCTCCCGACATCGGCTTCGCAACTGCAAGTATAGAGCATGATGACGACGACTTGCTCCTTGAACGATTAATGTTCGAGACAACGCTTACTGTTTCCCGGGATAAACATGGATATACTCCGCTTCATTGGACCACATTTTGAAGGTTAAGCAAGAATGGGTTCGACGCTCGATAGTGCGCAGCGCGTTTAGGATTCTTTGCCGAGTTTCTGCGTCAGCATCTTCGAAAGTTTTAGTTTGTACATCTACACTGACATTCTTATACATAAGGCTTGTACTTATGTAATAGGCCTACCAAATCCAGGGAGGATGCAGCTTGAAAGGAACACACTTCCCATTTCTTGGCCAGTAATTGTAGGGGAACAGTTGACCAGTCCGTTGTGTAGCTGTTCTCAGTCCAAACGGCCGCTCATCTTCAATAATATCACTTCTCGATGTCCAGCTTGCGGTGGTAAATCGAGAATCAAGAGTGTCCGAGACGGAAGAATGGATTTTGTTTCTCCAGTCTGAAATGAAAACTTGCAATAATAAGTCGCGGACATCTGATTTTGGCAACCGCCAAAATTACGCGTTAACTGGGACAAGTTCTTTGTTAATTTGATGTACGTTGTTCACAGAAATGTAGTGATTGAGAAATACAGGGAGATGGTAAAACAGTGCATACGCTTTATCTCAAAAAGTTGTCTGCAACTGTACGATAGAACTGCTCGTACAGCTGCAGAATTTACAAAGAAAAACTGCATTTTGTTGCGGGTGTTCAATTAGCGGTACTCGATTGCCTCAACCGTCTGCCACCGCTCCGGGGTGGGCTCACATGACTAACTGTGGAAATTGTTTGGCAGTATTTCTGTGCGAACCCATAGACTCATGTGTTAATGTGTGAGTTCCCAGCGTCCTTCTTTCTTTACAGAACTTCTCAGACAGTATGCCATAAGTTAGAGAAAAAAATAAGAACTTTCTTGGTATAAAACAGGTCGCGCTTAGTTGCGACTGAAGCGCTGCGCACGCAGTTCCATTTAGCATAGGTGTCTATGGGAGCGTTGCAGCAACGGCTCCATAGAAACGTATGCTGTTTGGAAATGTCGTCAGTCCGCTTCAGTCGCACTTACACTCCACTTGTTTGATACCAAAAAACTTCTTATTTTTTTCTCTAACTCATGAGATATTGTCTGGTAAGTTCTGTAAAGAAAGAAGGAAACTGGGAACTCGCACATTAACACAGGAGTCTATGGGCCCGCACAGAAATGCTGCCAAACTTTTCCACTGAAAATCGACTTTCGGTCGTATGGCAACCGCCCTATGTGGTCGTACAGAGTTGAGGCAATCGAGTACCGCTAATTGTTTATGGCAGACTTTACTGACCTGTTGGTAGTGTACTGCAACTACCAAATCTCATTAGACGAATATAGAAAAGATAGTTTATTGCAGTTAATAAGGAATTTAAGAGCCGCACGACTCCTGATCATTTTACTACTGGTAGCAAGCGGAACGGAGCGGAGAGTAACCGAAAGCCAAAAGTGTTAAGCTGCCCAGTGCGCTTTACGCCTGCTCGAGCTGCTTTTTATTTTAATCAGTGTGTCGTAATTTAATTCATTTCAGTCTGCGAATTCGCAAATTTGTCTACAATGGATAAAAAATTAACTTCCCTCATTCTGATGTCTGGTGCACTTTCTCATAGCGAAATCGCGAATTTTCTTTTGTTGGGTAATGTGGAAAGACCTCTTCGAGTACTCATGCATTTGGATCAGGTATCCGACTCCGACATCTTCGACTGGTTCCGGTTCAACAGAGAAGATATGGAACGTGTTCTGCGAGCTCTCCGATTTCCCGAAGTGATCCGCCTTCCCAATCGATCTCGATATGGAGGGATGGAAGCACTTTGTATTCTTCTCCGTAGACTGGCGTATCCAAATCGACTCACTGATCTGACTCACATTTTTGGCAGATCGAAGCCCAAAATATCCATGATTTTTACTTGGGCAGTCGAGCATGTGGATACCGAATTCGGATTTCTTCTACGATCTTTGGACCTTTGCTGGTTACAGAGGGAAAACTTCGAACTGTTTGCAGCAGCCATTCGAAATCGAGACTCGCCCATTCCCGACGTTTGGGGATTCATTGGCGGAACATTTCGACCAACTTGTCGGCCTGGGAAAGACCAAAGAACACTGTAAAGTGGCCATTACAGACTGCACGGAATCAAATTTCAAGCCGTCATGGCACCGAACGGCTTGATCGCTAATCTTGATGGACCTTGGGTCGGCAGACGTCACGATGCCGGAATTTTGGCTGAGAGTGGCCTTTTAGGGGAATTACGAACAAAAATGGATGCCATTGGAAGACGATTTCGTCTGTACGGCGATCCTTCTTATCCGATTTCGGACTACTTGGAAGGCCCGTTTAAGCCCGCTAGAAACCTGATTGAGAGCGACTTCAACGAAGCGATGTCTGCGGTTCGCGTTTCTGTAGAGTGAGGATTTGGGGAGGTGATCCAACAGTTTGCATTTCTAGATTTTAGAAAAAATCTAAAGGTCGGACTGCAGGCTGTTGGTCTTCTGTACACCGTTGGCACACTGCTGACAAATTGTCGAGTTTGTCTGGGCTACGGTGGAAAAGTGTCCGATTTTTTTGAGGTTTCTCCTCCTCGTTTGGAAGTTTATTTGAATAACCAGCACTAGCAGTAATAATTGTCCGAAAAGAAATAAACATACGAACTCGGTTCTGTGACTTTTTTAAGTAAGATCAATCGAAAATGAAGCCGTCTCAAACTAATTCAGCAACATCATTAATTCACGAATTCGATTTAGGAACCACTGGGTTTAGCCAAAGTGTTTATCAACTGAGCAAACAACTGTGCATTGGTCGACTGAAGATTCAGTTCTTTCTCTCGGTTTTCTTCACGTTTCTTCTCGATTTCGAGTTTGGTTTCCCGCAGCTTCATCTTCTGGGCTTGCTCGCTGGCTAAACGCTCTTCTCGCTTTTTTTCCAGCTCAATTTCTTTATCCTTTTGCGAATTCGCATTACCTAAAAACTGCTTCACAATCTGGTTGTAGCTGGTTCGTTCGCGTGGAGGATTACAAAAATCTTCCATTTCACCAGCACGACGATCGATTTCCTCGTCAATCGGATCTGAAAGATCGTATTTTGATTTGATACTCCCATTTTACAAGAATATGTCAGAATCGAATTCGAGACATTTAAACAGATAAATCAATAAAACTAAAGAAGAAAACTATCCGAGCAATCGATAGCGAAAATAAAAAAATGTTCATTTAAATTTGGCAGTTAAAACATAGGTGATTATTGCTTACCTTTTGGTCCGCCATCGCATTCAGACGAATTCGTCCCTGCATCGGGCAGTTTTTGCTTCTTCAGACTGTGCTTGGCCGCAAACTGAAATTTCTGATCCTTTCTCGCCTGCTTCTCCATTTCCTTTGATGTGGGCTTCTGCGTCGACGGTAGGGTCTTCTGGTCGGCCTCGAATTCGAGGATATCGCACAGCAGTGATTCCCGTTCGTCAAACTTTCCTGGGTCTCCACTTTTCCACTCATCCAGGCGATTGTGTGCGGTGTACTCCTTGATCAGCTTTTTCCCGTGTTCTTTCATTCCGCGAAGGGAAACGGTGCTGAGCGAGTCGATTTCGACCAGTTTCCCATGAATTTTCGCCCACAGTGCATCAACGGTTCCACTGTGATCCCCGATTTCGCAGCGATACTGCTTAAGTAAAAGAATATCTTCCGATTTCGTCCATTTATGACGCGAAAGCTTCTCCTTTGCGAATTCGACATTTTGGGCCTCGGCGACAGATGATTCAGGTTCAAAAGAGTGAGTACGTGCGGGAGATTCCATGGTGATGCAAGTGATAAAATCATAAAGATAACTCACAATCAATTGAAATTACATTCAATTTTACATCAGGATATGTTGCAGATTACAGCGTTGCCTGGTTTGAGAAATACTGAAGACAGAATGCGTGTACGGTCGAATTCGAGTTTTCTGCCCCATAGACCAGGGTAGAAAGTCACGAGTAAATCAGCAACGTTAACTTTCGAAGTTAACGTACGGAACGCTAGCCGATTACGCTTAAAACGTCACTTTTCGGTTGAAGTACGACCTAAGCGTAGTGTAATGCTAAGCGGAGCTGGCTGCTTAAAGTGCTTAATAGCGCGTACCCGCCGTACCGTACCATAGTGTTTTTTTAAGACAACTTGCAAGCGAAAGAACTATTCAAAACTACAAAACAACTGCAAAATGCAGTTTAAAACAACTGAAACATGCAGTTCTTGTGCTCTATTGCGCAACTAGGAACGTAACTTTGTCGTAAATCAGCCAACATTCTCGCCTGGCAAAATGCATGGAACGTAAAACTGCAAATCGCTGCAGTCTTAATCG
Source organism: Paramacrobiotus richtersi (assembly GCA_034698045.1). NCBI lineage: Eukaryota > Metazoa > Tardigrada > Eutardigrada > Parachela > Macrobiotidae > Paramacrobiotus > Paramacrobiotus richtersi. The sequence goes on from JAQGAU010002756.1 coordinate 10,754, forward strand.
CAAGCGCGGATCAAGAACCCGATTGATATCTGACGCTGTAATGCTGCAGCTCTGGCGTAGTAGTAGATATGTGGTGGATCAAGACACTTGTATGGTAATACTACAATAAGTTACTGCAAATGGCGACATCTGCAGAATGGCAATGCACATATACATGATTGGCCTTTCGATGTTCGTGTCGGCACCTAGAACAAGAAAAGTAAGTTCTGTAGGTTTATTGTCTACGACTGAAATAGCCCTAGGTAACGGTACTGTCGATCTACCGCAACGTTCCCAGCTGCATTTCCCGATGATCCAGCAGCGGTCAGTAATACGGTATATGGGAATAATATGGTTGGCTGGCAGCAAACGCCAGTATACAAAGTGTACTTGTACATTTTATTTATTCTTTCAACATTGAACCAATGTTAAACATCATTACACAATATATTTTGTCACGTATGCAAAGTAAAAAATTTTATTAATGCATGCAAAAAGCAGTATACGTAAGTATGATATCCTGCCGATTAGCGGTTGCAACTGCAAACAATATATACATGTACACTGCTGCTCCGCCAGCTCCGGGCAAAACTGTTTTACGTCTCTCATCCTCTACCGCGCAGGTTTCAGGCTTAGTTTCAGCCTGTTTCTAGGACAACTTTTTGTCCTCTATCTAACGTAAGTCAAAAAAAGGAGGTGCCTGTTATCCGGCTCTGCAGAACCATGTTTGAACACGTAGTGGTAGGTTCGTTTTTGCTTGTCGTATAAACAGTGGTGTAGAAACTACCGCAGTATGTATCCAGGCACTTTAAATGCTTCGTTCGATGAAACACAAGCGTTCCTGTTTTAAAAACTTAAAACCGTTTGATTTTACAATGAAGGCTCGGGGAGGCGAACCACCGAATTTCATCTCCCGTAGACTTCTATGTTAAAACACATGTGAATAGCAAGCGCCCCTGGATGCGTAAGAGCAAGTTTTCGAAAACATTCTGATAATTTACAGATAGAGCATGACTGGAGCATGCCAAAAGCGGCATCGGTACGGGTGTGCGATCTGCCAGCGGCGCGTAGAACGCTTTCCAATTTTGGTGTGAAAATGGTCACAAGCACTGATGACGAAAACCTGACCGAAAGATTTAAGGTTCAATATGTTTGACCGTGTCTCGTAAATGTCATTGGTTGGAAATGAAACGGATAGTTAGGTTTGTCCTCTACAGCTGCACTGCAAAAACACCCCTGTGATACTTCAATGGGTCGTATGACAAAGGTCAAGCCAACCACTGGTCAAGTTCGACGGTATTGCTCGCGCCACCGCCCACGGCAGACAGACAGCGGACCGAAGTGAGTCTTTCTTGCGTCTCACAGAAAGACGAAAGAAGGCTCTTTCGAATGAACTTAAGATGGAAAACAACTATAAACTCTGCAATTTTATAGAAATTATTTTACCAGTTTTGAGAAAAGACAAAACACGGGTCGGACAAGTTTTCGAATCTGGTGTGCTTTGCTTTAAAATTCATAAAAAATTCCAGTCACCTGGTAAAACTAAACTTTATACCGTCGAAGATAGCACGATGAATGGACGTCTGGGGTGAATCAGAAAATTAACTGTCAGGCTTCACGGTGGGCAATGGGAGGGACTAAAACCCGTTGCCCGGAGTTGGCGGAGCACTACTGTATATACAGTAGAATCGGGTACCTTATGTTCGATAATTTCAGTCGCGCGAACCGAATTTCTTAGCATTTTACAAATATTTTACAAACAACATAAGAAAAACAGCGACTGTTACAAAACAGCGAATAGAACTGTTGTACATCCCCCAAGCGATGATTCAGAAAAAGGTAGGTCTACGACAGTCAACACCGGCACTTTCCCCGTCCAGCCATTTTCTCACAGAACCAGAAACTTCAGACAGTTTGATTTGGATACTGTTGATGCAATGTGAAGTCTCAAACATCTGTGCAAACACCGAGTATACATATTGCGATCAATTACCAATGCTAAACCGAACGTTTTCCATGACTCACGCTTCCGCTCCTCCATCACTGCTAAAGAACACCCGTGCTTCTACCCACACGTGGCGAATATTTTTTATGAATCGGCGTGTTCTTCAGTGCGAAAATGCTGATTAAATTAAATCCGTAATAGCTAATTAAATCAAATACCGGCCTAATACCCATGCAAAAATTAAACGCTTTAGCGCATAAGCAACACTAAACTGTTCTCCTATACCAGAAGTGGCTTTATGATTAATCCGCAGCTTACACAAGAAATCAGATTGCAAATAAACCGTAGTTTAGCACATTTGTCAGAGTCCCTAATGCGAACCTACTGAAATATGATATCAAGTGGCCATGTTGATTCTTTCTGTTCATGACATTGAAGAAAGTGGAAAGTATCACTAGTTTGGTTCTCTCGCCGAATGACGATAGGTTTTCGCTGTCCAGCAGTAATTCCAGCTTGTTCCAGCAGAATTCCAGTCGGAATTCACCGACACCGCCGGGTAGCGTGAGTCCGGTAAAGAGACACGCGCCTCCGCCCCCGTCGCCGCCTTAAGTGCTTTTTCATGTATTCGGCGATATTAAGCACTTGAAACCCCAACCTGACACACGGATACCTTTCGAGACGCGTGCATTCCTTTAGTCAAAAATGGCTTGCGCATCTTTTATCCTTCCATATAAAACACCCATTCCTCGAGTAAAAACACTCGGTTCCTTCATGATCGGTGTCCTGTAATACGTATCCAACATGAAATTCACCCTAGCCGCTTTTTTCGTGTACTACGTTTCAGCGCACCAACTGCCACCCGGATTAAGCCTCCCGTCTGATGATACAGGATCACTAACCCGTTCGGCGCATGCCCCAGTGTGGCAATATGGAAGACCTAGTAGTCCCGAGTGGGCCGGAAACAACGGTGCGAATGCCAAGAATGATTTCGCGACTGACAGCCGGAATACGACTGGTGATAACAGCACAATTACTAGAAATAACACCACTGCCGGTAACGAAACATTTGCAAATGGAACCTTCGTCGTAAACCATAGCCCCTTTGGACACCATGGTCAGTTGCATGGTCAGAATCGAAACTTCAATCATTCAGGACACACTAACAGCGGACAACCCGGTTCCCCCGTTGGTCGACCCAGTCACCAGTCCAGCGAATCTGATTCATCCAGCTTCAAAGGAAGCGGTTCCGGAAGTGACGAAAAACCAGATTTCAATGGGAAGCCCCACAGCAAACCCCTTGGTATGCTCAGTAAGGGCACGTTCGCCAAAACCTTTAAGGCCATCGTACTCAGAAAGCTCAGATCCGGCGCCCCGTCAAGATCTCCTTCGAGACCGACACTAAGGTTACCTATCAGCAGAAAGGTCACAGATTTGGACACGGACCGCAGTTCCCGGGATCCCACAATGGAGGCATGTCCGGCAAGCCGTTCCATCCAGCCCCACCCAATAATCAACAACCACTGAATCCACCCACTGCTAACAACCAAGCGCCACTTAATTCGGGTAACACCCTCCCAGGGACGTCAAACAACAGCGTAATGCAACAAAACAACCAGCAACCATCCAGTCCAGTCCAAGCCAGTAACAACGTTTTGCCAACCAAATTAGCTGGACAGTCAGTTAATCCAGCGGGTAATGGTGTCTCGCAGAATAACACCCAGGCAACAAGCACTTTTAAACCCGATATTGAAATGCGTTGAGTTAAGTAGGTTTGCTCTTCGACGCTTTTGTTTTACCAATAATTTAATCAGAACACATTTTCCTTCTGATGCTGTGGAAACCTGCCCAGTTTTTATATGCATGACAGTTGGTATAAATTAAAACTGACTTGTTCTATGTGCAAGTGGAATCAGGTGGAAACTGGTGGAGAATTTTTTGAGTGCTTCATGACTTGGTCTACGTGCTAGTAGAATCGGGTGGAAACTAGTGGGAATTTTTCAAGTGCTTC
>JAQGAU010002757.1:0-14683 GCA_034698045.1 Paramacrobiotus richtersi
TATGGCAATCCGGACTGACCAGATACTTTTCTGACTGACCTTGAATGCCTTGTGTTCAAATGGCTTTTACCAAAAAAAGAACTTTTCCACTTTGTGCACGTTTTAAGCGAAAACCATGCACCGAATAATTCTGAATTATATCTGAAAATGTTCAGACAAGTGCAGAAAGCTTCTTTGCATGGGCTTTTTCAAAAATTTTTTCGTTAGCAGGAGTTATGCGCAAAAAACGTTTTTTAAAAACGTTTTTTCATGATATCTCACTTCAAACATTTTTTTTCAAAAAAAGCCCATGCAAGGTGCCGCATATTGTCATTTAGTAACGAGTGTATTTTAGAACGAATTTTTTCGTGCGGCGCAGTTGTGTTAAAACATAACCAAAGTTTTCAACTTTAAAATCGATTTTAAATTCAGCGTTTACTGGTATCGGCATGCAATAAACTTCATAACAACAAATAACTACTGCGACACTGGATACCGCATTCAAGTCTTCACACTTTTAAGTTGTAGCACGGTTTTATGCATGTAAACGTCACCTAATTCTCGAAAATGTTATGGCCTTAAGACCGTTAGTGTCGAGTTTCACACCGAACTACTGTAGTCAACCAGCAAGGCGCACATTGCCGTATTCCCACTGGGCTTGACCTATGGAACATTTGTGTGTACGTTGCTAAATTTAGGGAGCTGTAGCAAACATCAGCTTAACCGCGCGGCATAGTCAGATTTCGCGTTTGATCCCAGGATACTTTAATATTCACATACATGTGGTGTTCGTTAAAGCCGAACGAGCTCGACAATCGAAATCTACACTAGCGCTCCATATTGTGCCAGTACAGCTATACGTTATATATCATATATATCCAGAAGTTAAAACGTCATTTATCATACCAGTTTGCTGTCATGAATCTAATGATGCATCGAAGGACCAACGAAAAAATCTCCCGGAAAATGGTAACCACATTTCTCGATTGGCTGATCAGCCTTTCCATTCTAGCGTTGAAAGTCGCCGGAATTTGTCCGTTATGGAATCCAACAAGCAGCGCGTCCGCAATAAGCACAGTAATTTCGTATTCGTGGGTGTTCATCTTCACGATGTACAAAGCAGTGCATCTGTTTGCAATAGCCTTACCTCTAGCTTCATCCAGTCTAACGGGAACACTGGATAATCTGATTGAGAATGTCGGTTTCCGACTACCTGAAGTCATAGCGTTTCAGTGTGCAGGTCTAATTGCAGTAAGGTGGAAGGGAATCAAAGCCACGATTCTTCAGATAAGAGGCTACGAAACGGAATATCTCAATTCACGGGAAACGTGGTTAGCGGCAACAGTAACGGCGGCAATACTGGCGACCTTGTGCATTTGGTCTTATCAAACAATCACTCTATTTCCGATCGGTTATCATCTCTTAGTCAAAATCGAGGGAGACTTCTGTGCGATGAAGTATGGTGTTGATTTATTAGAAGCGCCCGCCTTCTTCCAGATTATTTACTTTACGTTGAACTCACTCTGCTTAATGTCGCTTTACTTCGTCGCAGTCTTCTTTTTCATTATATTTGTGGTAGCTGGAAAACTGTGTTTCCGTATCAAACAGCACCTGCCCTTTGTCAAAGATGAGATTTTACTGGAGCGAACACTAAAGAACCACTTGAGCGTCTGTAATTTGATCAACAAATTATCAGAGCAGATCGGATCATTCCTCATGTTTTTCTATGTCCAGCTGGTCATGTTCATTCTACTCATGATAAACGGATTTGCGCAGAGAGGCATGGACGTATCTTTGGAGATGCAGATCCAGAGTGTCGTGACCGTGATGTTTGTGTCTGCCATTGTTACACTAGCTATGATATATGTGTCCGACCAGGTAATCCTGACTTTTCGAAACTCGGTGTTGGATTTATCAGTCGGTAAAGGTTTAGATCTGAAATGTTCTGTAGGCTGATATTTCACAAGAAATCCAGGACCTGGCAGACCAAGCAGCTGATCGTGAGAAGCGGATGTATTATTACGGATGTTTACACCGCGTCACCTATAAACCAACAGGGTTCTCGCTAGTTGGTATCGTCCTGATTAACCGATCCTTTATCGCTACGGTATTATATTACTTCTATTTACCATGTTCAACAATATTGCCGACATTAAACACGAAAGTTTACGAATACGTTTGCAGATTGTTGGCGTCCTGTTCACATATGGTACATTCGTGCTGCAGCTAAAGGAAAGCCGCCATGAAAATGGGCCATCCTTGGTGACACCCGGGAACGTTTCCTCCGCAGCCTGAAGGTTCGCTGTGCGGAACCGGATCGTGCAATCAACAGTAGTGAAGTAACGGTGCAAAAGTTAGACCGGACGTAGGGCTCTTAAATTTACTACCGAAAGAGTCAGATATGTCCTTGTACCTTTAGTTTGCCGAAGAAGAATATGTGCGCATCATCTGACAGAATCTGTAGAGTACACAGATGCGAACCGACACTTTTGACTTTTGAAAATTTCCAGAAAGTTCTATTACAGCCATCCCATTGGAGACATATTCCCAAGTGGAACTGTGAATACAACCACTACTGTATGCGAAAAAAGCCTACCCGAAATTTGGAAACCGTAAAACTATTTAATATAAATGGCAATTTGAATATTAAGAAGTTTGAATTGTATTACGCCTAATCAGGCGTTTCATAAGAGTCATCGTCACCGTCAAGTGACATCGGCAAAATACAATACTTGTACAGTAAGTCTCTTGCAGCTACAGTATAATGGTATCGTAGAGCGATTATTCATTTGTTATTTCGACAGTAACGCATAGGTGCGGCACACGTTTCCCATCTGACATTTCAGTGTTGTCCAGAAAAAACAAATCAATTTTTCCCAAATCAGACAATGCGATCAACAACAGGAGTAACAGTCGCACTGACGATGCACATAATACCACAGTCAATCATATGTCATACTGATTTCAACACGGAAGTAAAAAAACCAGTAAATCACTGCGTTTCCCAAAGGTCATCAAGTGTTGAAAGTAACTGCACGGAAGTTGGTTGGCGCTTATATTATTCCATCCTGACAGCGTCCTTTCCTAGCCACTTTGACTCCTAGAAGCAAAAATAACAAATCTTAGCATTTGTGGACGTAACAGAGTGATTAAAACAAATAGCACTAATTTGTACGATTAATCACATCCAAAAGCAGAATTTACTACATTTAAAAAGAAGACCAAGAGAAATCTTACGGGCACAACGAGCGCGACACGAGTTGGAATAGGTCTTCCCGTTGACTCCGCACACTGGATCAAACGTCGCAATGCAGACGCAGGTCCGACTGGGCCGAGGAGTTCCTACAGTTGAGTTGGCAGTTTGACCCTTTTCTGCTCCAAATCGCGTTTTGCTGGCAATTCCTCCTGCAATAAGCAGAGGTTTAATCTAAATTAGATAGGGAAATCAGATGAGTTTTTACCTGCGACGAATGCCAGGACCAGCAACATCACTACCACTGTAGTCTTCATCATGATTTCCGTCTTGGTAATACGGTTTAATTAAATTTTCACCGTTTATAAACGACAACTTGTACTTTTGTAGTTTAAGGCATAACCATCAAGAGCAGAATTAACGTGTGATTTTTCCTTATATACTGAAGGCTGTGGAAATGCCACAACATATGAATCAAAATGATTGCTGCTATATTCCTCGTAAACCGAGGTTTTCTCATCACTTTTTGCGTAATGGTACTTGTTCTACACGGATGTATCAAATCGACATGTTTGCAATTAAATAGCGTACGTGTCATTCAACCCGCAACGTTCCCTTTCTAAGTGGGCTGATCGTTTCAAAACTGATACAATAAATCACAGAAAAAGTATAATAAATACAAAGATTTTAAATACAAATAAAAGAAAATTTAAAAAAAAAATCTATTTTAAGAAGATTTTATTTTTGAGAGTGTTTAAAAAGAACTGTTTAAAAATTTTGAAAGAATTCAAATTAACTGGAATTTCTAAATTTTTTGAGAATTTTCAAGTCGTTTATTAAATTCAGCAACGGTGAAAATCTATTTAGTATTATTTTGTATTAAATTATAACTATATTCATATTCATAATTATAATTATATTTTGAACTACTTTATTACGGAATGTGCCCACGCTGTAAGACAAACATTTGCACGGCAAGTGAGAAAGCCGTTGTTCGGCGCCAAAACTGTTGCACATCGTAACGAGTGTCATGGTGTGCTCAGCACCTACAGCTATGCTCACCACGCCACTCCACCAATACCCCGTTTTACACACGCAGTTCGAGAATTTCTCTTGGCGCAGTGACTGGCACAATTAGCGCAGATTCCTCCGTTTCCTTTTCCTCCTTTGAAAAACCTCAATTTGCGCTGTAATTCCCAATCCGGATAGCGTCCAGTCAATTATTCTTTTATCCTGACATCTTTCCCGATCATCTGAAAGGATCTCATTCGATATCCCCGTCAATCCATCAGCGAACCCGTTTCTTCGTGAAAAACCCACTAATCTACTTCCTCACCGCACAATGCCTGATTCAGGGTACCTTACACCATCTCCCATACATTTTCCATACATTTTTGCTTGAAAAGTCAGTTCTAAAGAAGGTTTTTGTTAGGAAACCCAACCAGAGCGCCGCCGCGGTCCCCCAGGTTCTCTGGGCCCAGCGGAAGGATGTCGTGTTCCTCTCCATCATGCTCAGCGATGTCAAGGACCAGGATATCAAGATCACCCCGGAAAAGGTTCATTTCAGGTAAAAACCAGTCAAATTTTCGTCAAAACGGTGAAGGAATGAAGGATGTGATTGCAGCGGGATCGCCGGTCCGGATCAGAAGTCGTACGTCCTCGACGCCGAACTGTTTGGTGAAATTGATCCCGAGGTGAGTTTTTTCAATGGAAAATTGTTAGGGAATGTTTCTGTTACCTTTTTAACTGACTGGAAGGGAGAAAAGTCGACTGAGAACGTTAGAAAGTGATGAAGAACCAGGGAGGAACTTTCGAGATTTTCTAGTCATTTTCGAACCGATTCATTCGAATAAACGGTCCTTACGCGCTATAAAAGCTTAAAATTCAGTTAAAAATGTTAATTATATCAATACAAAGTGAAATTACGGATGATAGTGATGAGACGGTATAAATTTCGACAATTTTCCAGAAATTTCTGTATCTTCCAGTTTGAGGTTGTTTAGTCTTTGCTGACTTTTCCATGATTTTCTTCTGTTGTAAAAATAATTCCCAAAATCATTCTAGTTTTATTGGGCATCAGGCGAACCATGGTTTGGTCGTTTCCAATGAGAACTCAATTTTTAACCGAATTATTTGTGATTTTTGCAGAAATCCCAGCATGTGGTGCGCGACCGACTGATCGACATGAAACTCCAGAAGAAGGACTCATCCGGTAAATTCTGGCCGCGTCTCCTCAAGTCCAGCGGGAAGGCCGGCTGGTTGAAGACGGACTTTGGCCGCTGGAAGGACGAGGACGACGAGGAGGAGCCCGAGGAACGCGGTGGGATGGGCGGCGGCATGGGTGACTTTGGTGGGGGCTTCCCGGGGGGCGCCGGCGATCTGGAGAGCGTAAGTAACAGCTTATCAAAGTTTTGCACAGGTTTAGCATCAGTTGTGCAGTGCAAATAAGGTGGTAATGTGTGATTTCTCATTCACTGGACTGTAATTTCTCAAGTAATGGACAGTCCAAACGCTGTATCTTCCGGATTTGAGAGAATTTTGCTGAATTAATTGCGATGAAATTATATGATTGTTATGTTGGTAGTGTAATGCATGGACTCGTTTATGAATTTAATGCGTATTACAAATTAAGGGGAAAGAATACCCAATGGGTTCCGTTTTGAATGGTTCTACCAGACAATTTTTTGCACGAAATGGAAGTTGTATATACTTATTGCATCAGGTATATGCGATAGACAAGGGATTGCTCTATCTAGTGATCAGGTCATTGTTTATCCGCAGCGCGCGCGCAGCCCACAAGAGGTGTGTAAACAAAGAGCAGGTAAATAAGAAGAAAACTCTCGATAAATTCAGCCGTGCAACAAAAGTATGATTCGAAAACGCTATAAAATGCATAAAAAGATGGCAAACGTTATTACACAAGCTTTTTCGATTTCATCGATTACGTAAAAAGTTATTGAATTTTGAATACTTTAAAATTCAGTATCTTTTGACACAATCGATGAAATCGAAAAAGCTTGTGTAATAACGTTTTCTATCTTTTCATGCATTTTATAGAGTTTTCAAATCATACTTTTGATGCACGGCTGAATTTATCGAGACTTTTCTTCTTATTTACTTGCTCTTTGTCTACACACCTATTGTGGGCTGCGTGCGCGCTGCGGGTAAACAATGACCTGATCACTAGATAGAGCAATCCCTCGTGTATCACATGTACCTGATGCAATAACTGTATACAACTTCGTTTTCGTGCAAAAAATTGTCTGGTAGAACCATCCAAAACGGAACCCATTGGGTATTCTTTCCCCTTAAATCCATACAAATTTAATCAAAATTAAATCGAATTATTCCTGAATTTATTTCTACAAATTAAACCAAATTAATTACGAATATTTCTGAATTTATTTCTGCAAATTAATTACCAATATTAATTGTGAATTTATTTCTACAAATTAAATCAAGTTAATTTCCAATATTTATGAATTTATTTCCACAAATCGGATTAAATACGAATATAATTCTGAATTTATCTCTAAAAATCAAATCAATTATGAATCAATTCTAAAATTATTACTACAAATTAATTTCTATAAAATTTACACAAAAAATAGCAATCAATGTGGAGGATTACTACAGTGTTCGTTGTGTGTAGATGATGCAGCAGATGGGCGGTGGCGGCATGAGTATGGGCGGGGGCATGGGCGGTGACGAGTCGGATGATGATTATCCGCCGGATCTGGAGAAGAAGGAGGGCGACAAGGAGGAGAGCGACGATGAGATGCCCAAGCTGGAATAGACCCCGCCTCCCTCATATCTGGCTTCCAATTGGTCGATTTGTCTTTTCACTACCCCCCTAGTTCTGTTTTGACCAGCGGAGACGAATTGATCCTTCTGTTTTTTTTTGTTTATTATTTCTTGGCGGATTCAATAATTCCAAAAAATTATTATTCGACGGTGGTGTTTCTTTGATGGTTTCCTTTTTGGTGAGAATATGATGACGGTTTGTATTTGACGTTCAGGAATTAAAACAGAATACCGTGGTAATACGCTACAGCGTTAACAGCATACAACGGTTCCACCAAAAAACTGGAGAATTGAATCAAATTAATTACGAATAAATTCGCAATTTATGACTGCAAATTACAGCAAAATTGAATCAAATTAATTACGAATGATATCTGAATTTATTACTACAAATTACAATCAGAACTTTAATCAAATTAATTCCGAATAAAATTGCACTGTAGGATAGGCAGCTGTAGAGGATTATTGCGTAATATTAGGTGGAATTAAGCAATGGATTTGTCAGTAAGAACCGTAATGTGACCGTACTGTTACAGAATTTCTGTTGAATCTGAAAAACAGTTTTTTTTCATATTGTATTCATATGTACACAAGTAAAACTGATTGCAAATTAAAGAAGTATACTCAAATGTAATTTGTATAAAATTGACAAATTGTGAAACTCCTGCTAATAAATTTCCAGTTGGATTTCGCGGACATTGTATACACTGATACGGACTGCTCTCAATGGGTCGGAGCTAATTAAGTTTGGTATCCTAGTATGATTCTTAATATTTCCCCGAGTTTAAATAAACGTCTTTTTGCTGCTGGTTTTACCGATCTCACAAAATGGTTAGCTGTTATTGACGGTAACTCGGTAAACATAGATTTATGGATTGTTCCCGTGGCGTAAATTTTCCACGGACTGGCAAAATATATTAACTTTTTTGTCGTAAGCAGGAATTGTAATAAATCAATTACTGCACTTGTGCCGCCGCACAGGTACAATTTAACTCATTCAAGATTCGCATTTAAGCAACACGATATCATCTAAGACTAAGGGCCATCTTGTGAGCACGTCAACGTTGTCGCATTCATATTACGCTGAATAATCGTTCAGCCACTTTATAACACACGGAAATGACTTGAATTCGTAACGGATTCAAGTACTGCAGCAGGGCTTGAGAACAACCACACCCGAAATCAGGCAAATATTGTAATGGTTAACGTGGTTTAGTTACGGTTGGAGTACTGCTGCTTGATCCCTATTCAGTGGCATTGTCAGGGGATCTCGATTCATAGCTGCTTGATCCCTATTCAGTGGCATTGTCAGGGGATCTCGATTCATAGCAGGTGTCGGGTAGCAGTCGGGTGTCGGGTCCCACACCGTTGGTACCGCAGCAGGCCTTAGTGTCGGCAAAATAACAGCAGCAGTATCTCAGGGTGTAGCCTTTCAGTTGCAGGCAACGGGCACCGGTGACCTGGCCGCTTTGTGCTTCCGTGGCTTGATTCTTGCATTTGAGTACGCACTCTCTGTCCTGCTTGCAACTTTTTTCATCAGGTGTAGAAAATTCCCCAGGATTCAGATAACCGGTGTATTTCAGTCCCGCGGCAATCCCGGATGGTACCGTTCCCTGATTAATCCCCTTTCCAGCAGATCCTATATTTTCAAATCAAAGTTTATATTCCGGGAAAGCACAGGACCTGATCAGTTTAGTTCTATACAAGCACATGGTTCCTGACAAGATCTTGTTATAGATCTGACGTGACAAACGTTTTTCTATTGGTCGACGCAGTTAGGTATCGCTTGGGCCGACAACAGTAGCTAGCAATTATCAATACCGAAAAATAATACGTAAAGTAGCTTCTAGTAGTCAAAAACTACTCTTCTGGGGCCGTTAACCCTTCAAATCCCGCACCTAGAAGCTGTGATGTGATTCTTTTGAAACTTTGTGCAGCAGATAGTCTTCATTCAAAGTACTTCCCTGAATTTTTTTTCAGAATTCTATGATGAATAGGACAGAAGCTATGAATGCGGTGGAAATTCCACCGCATGGGAAGGACCGATACATAGATCATAATACACAGTGAATGGTGGGACGTGGCACATTTATTGTGATCGTTTGTGGCATTGTTTCAAACAGTAGCGAAAAATTCGTTTTAATGCATGTAGGTGTTATTAGTGATACCTGTTGTCTATTCCATGTCGCATTTTTCAGTTAAATTATGTAACGCGTAATAAAGTAATTGACTATATTACGCAAACTGACCACTGCCGAACCAGGCTGTGGCCGCTTGAGCACAGTTTTGGTCAGTACAGACCTGGCCACAGTGTACCCACTATACCGTCTGTGGGTAAATGGCTGCAAATTCATTACTAATTATTAAGGAAGTATTACTGATAAATTATAGAAAAATAAATTTATAATAAAAAACTTATAATAAATTTATAATAATAAATTAATACTAATAAATTATTGCTAATAAGTATATAATAATAAATAATTATTAATCAAATAGAAATATTAAATTAATAAGAATGAATTTATAATAATAAATTTGCAATAATGAATTAATAATAACTAATTCATATTAATAAATGGAGATTAATAACTTAATAATAATTAATAAATTAATACTGATATATTATTAAAGAAATTAATGATAATAAATAAAGATAAATAAGGGTAAAAAAGTAAATAAAGGTGTCTGTTCAGTCGAAGGTATGTGTAACGGACAGTGACCACGTATCCGCGCAAACCCAGCACAGCACTGACTGTGGTCGGGTAAACTGCGCAGTATCGGACAATCGCCTGTACATGCGTGCTCCATGCATTCACCCATGCGGTGGAAAAGCCACCGCGTAAACAAATATCAAGCGTCCCGTAGCGCATGCTGAGCGCCGTTTTCGGCTTACTTTCAGCAACATTTTAAACTGTAAAATATGACAATTCTCAACTTTTTAGTAGCTCTAAATTATGTTGAGACATTCGATATTCTTACTGTGCTAGAAGTTTGAGAACATTTGCCTTTCTAAACAAAGTAGGGAGCGCGAACCATTGCGGTGTAGTTTCCACCGCATGGGTAATGACGGGTTAGGAAAATTAATAAAGAAATTTTGGACTGTGCGCAAGTTCGAAAGCTGCGTGTACGTGGCCCTTACCTTGGGAAACCATCCCAATTAGGGATAACGAGACAAACACCACACCGGCAATCATTTTCTAATCAGTAGTTGCACTAATGACTGAAACGCGCGAAAATTCCTCCTCCGAGATTCCGAATTAAAATTATCCGGTGACTGTGCGTACTGTAATCGCGGTTCTCTAACAGGTACCGGAGCAACGCGCTAGCTACGTTTACACACAGGTTATTACACTGTCGTTGATATAAGGAACTCAAGTAGGTCAGAGGTAACATTTCTAGAATAACAATACATAGAAGCGTATGCGTGAGCGCGTTAAAAGTTGCCGAGTAAAGAAGCTGCTGCCACTTTTCTCCATTCGGCTGCTATCGGTCGCGGCTCTTGTACTGTATATCTGCGCTCTAGGCAGACGATTTTTTCTGCTACAGAGTATTCTTGAGATTGCGGTTACTGAGGTTATGAGTGACCGTGGTCTTGTACATAGCAGCGGGTCAATGTTCTCGGCGGAATATTCTCGGTGGAATATATTCCCTCCTCAGACCTCATCTGGCTAGCGTGCAGTACTACCAAAGAGTAGTACATGTCTCGCCTTTCGATAGATATATGAGCCTATAATATTCCGTCTTTATTGGCTCCCCGTCGGGCGAGCGAGGCTCCCCCATCAGTCTGCGGGTTTTTCCAGTCCCATCACCTGAATCATCGCAACGATGGCCGCACGGTTCACATCCCGAGTTCTAAAAGGGTCTCGACTGCTCAACCACGCTAGCTGCTCCAAATTGGACTACAGATGTCGCTTCCGGTTTGCGGTCTGTTGAGCGGCGTAGTCGGCCAATGTCCGCAGTATGTGAATCAGCGACCATAGCATCCCACGCGCTTACCATGTCGAACAGAAACTAGGGGTTTGTCCACTAGCTGGACCGACGTTCGACATGCCAACGCCACGATCGTGGTGTACTGTACATACGGCCTGAGTCCTGACAAACTGTGGCGCAAAAACTCTTGAGTCTTTTCATCCTTCTCAACGTTCACATACATCTACTGTAATACATGTTATTATAAAAAGTAAAGAATCGAAGCCGAGAAGAACGTGCTTTTAACATGACATTGTGTCTCTGGAAGAAAATTTACTTCCGCCCAGGGATCTGTATCTTGGCGTCCGCCCAAATTCCTATCGCATGTAGTGTGTGGCTCTTCAAACTGTGGAAGAAGAACGTCTTCCCCCTTCCGGCGAACCTTCTGGACATGGTCAAGGTCACGGACAACACCACGCACTGCAATGTGAGACGACCAGCAAAAATTAATGTAAAGGCGAAGAAGAAAATTGGCAAATCCACTATGGAGATGCGCCTGAAAGATCTGCTTGAAAAGATTCCCAAGTTTAACGAAACGATTCTGTCTGCTGGATGTGTGGCCGTGTTCAAGTTTATGCTCAAAACTGTGAATCTGTCGTCGTGTGGGTTTGTACAATTGTATTGCTTAGCGTTACTGTCGACCAGACTTGAAGTCCCTAACGGGTTGTCTGATCTAGTGTTACAATAATAATTTTTTTCTTTTCATTTCCACCATTTTACGTCCTTCCAGCAGAAAAATAAATTTCTTATTTAAGGAAAGACGGCCAGATGTTTTAGGCGATGTAGATCTTACGCAAAAACTGGGCAAAATTGGTGACCGAAAGAAGATCATTTGCTGTGGCGGATAGTGAATTCCACAACGGTATACCGTATTGCTTCATGCAAAAAGCTCCGCTGGAAAAACATTTTAACAAAGCGGCTCGCATAGTTCGAAGTTCGAACATAACAGTAGAACGTTCTTTGATTGCCGCTCGTCGCTTCTCGTTCTGCCTTCTTCTTGGACTTCTCCACCAAAATCTCATCCCTGCCCGGATCGTAATTATGGGAGATTTTTTAGAGTAGGAGTAGCCGTTGAGTCGTTGACGCTCTCGAAACTTTTCAGGTGGAAGAATTCGAAGGCAGCGAAGCATTTCTTCTTCTGGCAAGTGACTTATTCGGAGATCTTTAGCCAGTTCTTTAAACACACGTACGATCTTGTCAAGGTGTGTTCGCTGATGTTGGATACCAAACAGATGCACAGTAGGTCAATACCGGCAGAACGACGGACTTGAACATCCTAATTCGTGCATGGTGGTGGGCTTGACCAAACAGGTAACGCAGGGCGCCAATCCTTTTCCGAGCTTTGTTCACGACGTTGTCAGTATGCTCGCCCAAGGTCAACCGCCAGTCCAGTGTGACTCCCAGATATTTAACCGATTTCGATTCTGGAACAACCTCGCCGTTCAGGTCGTAGCAGG
This sequence comes from Paramacrobiotus richtersi, assembly GCA_034698045.1. Classification (NCBI taxonomy): domain Eukaryota; kingdom Metazoa; phylum Tardigrada; class Eutardigrada; order Parachela; family Macrobiotidae; genus Paramacrobiotus; species Paramacrobiotus richtersi. The sequence continues at coordinate 12,406 of JAQGAU010002757.1, forward strand.
AGCTGATCTGTCCGGATGATTTGTGCGCGAACCGAATTAACGAAGCACGACTTCTTCGCATTACAAGGTAGACCGTTGTCCACAGACAATTGGTGCAGTACTTGGAGATCAGAATGCAGAGTAGACACGTCCACCGCTGATTTTATTTCGCGATCGATGGCGGTATCATCTGCAAGTTAACAGCTCGATGGGCCACTTAATCCCATTCGGTAAATCGTTAATAAAAATGTTGAACAGAAGTGGTCCCAAAATGCTGCCCTGTGGTCCTGTGGAACTCCAGAAGTCACCACAGTCATTCTGGAAGCAACTCCCTCCACTACCGTTCGCTGCAGCCGTTGGCTTAACCAACTCTGCACAAATTTCAGCAGGTATTGTCTGACGCCAAGTTTTTCCATCTTTGACGGGAGCAAATGGTGCGGCGCTCGGTCAAACGCTTTGGACATATCCAGTGATATCAGGTCGTGCTGTGACTGGTCGTTTAGGGTGCGGTGTAGCTGTTCCACCAACAGCGCCACTTGTATTTCCGTCGACCAAATGTGGCTATATGTTCACTGGCAGTCTTAACATCAGCTAAGATCTGACCTTGACCGTGGTGTGAAGTACAGAGTACTGTAGAATGTAGAGTGCCCAACACGGCAGCCGTTTAACAATCATACCGGTGCCAACTGCAAAATGTTCTGGTTATCGATCTCCAAATTTCCAGTTACTATTCAACAGGGAAGGTTTTGCTGTTACGGTAACTTTCTGCACAGTTACGTAATCGCCCCCACATCAATGACTATCATATAACAACATCAGATTCTTATGATCTGATAAATGTGGAGAGTATTTAACCGTCCCTCGACGTTCACGATTCGGTATACTTTTACTGGGGTGTCGACGCTGATTGTGAATGGGATATCGTTGTGATTGTGAACTACATGTACAACTTGACCATTAAGGTGTGATTAGCGTTTATAAGTTTATAACCGTGCAAATTTTTGCCATTTTTAAATCACTTGCCGAATTGAAGAATATCGTGTTTCCAATCGCTGCATTTCGGAGAGTCATTTTACTCATACATCTCCAATTGTGCAACAAACTTTGCAGGTGAAGCTGTTCCATCTCATTTTTGTCTGTTTGGTTTAGTTTTTTATATTGTTAATAACTTAATATTCGATATTGCATTATAATCAGATAGAAAATTTTTTTAATTTTGTATATACTTATTATTCGGTATTGCATTCGTTAGAAAACTTTAAGTACTAGTGATTGATTGTGGCTGATAGAACAGAGATGTTGTTGTGTACGTACTATATGTGAGTCTGTGACGACAGTTGCGTGTCACATATTTTCAGTTTATATGCTTTTCATTGGGATTACAGCGTTCAACAAATGGCCAGCCGTTGCGTCTGGTTTCTGTTCCTCGTTGGACTGTTCTACTTGGTTCAGTTCACCTCCGCCAAGACGATGTGCAACTGCGTGGGGAACGACGGAGTACCAGATGACCGACATACTGAAAACTGTAAGCAAGCCTCACAGTCCCCATTATCCTGCTACCAATACGAAGGCTTCGCTGACAGTCAACCCGAGTTGTACTGCGAGATGACCAACGACCAAGCGAGCCGTGATTTCATAACGTGCTGCCGGAGCCGCGCCCAGGTTTCGGCCATGTGTCAAAGCACTTGACAAGCGGTTACGTGAATAATCTGCCCTGACAGTTTGCCTGTGTTAGAGAGTTGTGCGTGTTTAGAATACATGTCAAAAAAATTCCCATTTAAATCGATTTTTAGATTTCAAAACAGCTGGTACAAGTTTCTGTATGACATTGTTATCTTGATGTCCAAGTAAAAATCGTGCAATAAAACAAGGACTACACAGCAACACGCGCAAAGGTCAATGTATAATGATTTAAAAGTTAAATAACATTTTTTTCTGAAAATTAATAAAAAATGTTTTTCGTTTGACAAATAATACGTAAATATTATTTATTTGAAACGAATTATAAATCCTCTCGTGAACAAATTAAAAAATACAGGCTCTTGTACAAAAGTAACCTTAAACTGGAATAGTTTAATTGATTAGTGTATGAAGACTAGGTCAATGTATGACCCTACTGAAATGTGAATCTACCGAAAATAACGATCAGACAATTTCGACCGAGAAGCCAATCAACATTTATTCTAATGTCAACTATGCAAAAAATCCACCATAATTCCTTGTTTTACGAGAAAGAGAAGAGAAAATCCCTATAACAAAACAAACCAATACTAAAAAACATATCAAAGCCCAATGGACA
>JAQGAU010002758.1:0-14683 GCA_034698045.1 Paramacrobiotus richtersi
ACGGGACAAGGAAACACCCGTGGTAAAACGAGTGGGGAGCTCAAGGTTGAGTATTGACGTTGATTCGTTGAAACTTTGCAAGCAGAGGAAAACCTGAAAAAACGGTCTATGTGCCGTGTGGCTGGCTGGTTGGCGCAGCACGTCTCGCTGCTGCAGACGGGGTCGAGTCTGGGTCAGACTGGCCGAGTCACCGTGAGTTTATGAATCATGTTGTGGTGGCCGAAGAGTCATCGTTTCCGGTTGTTTGTCGTGGCGCTTCGTAACGCTCTTGACGCTTCCTAAGGAGTGCTACAACCCCGAAATTTGTTGGCAGAAAAGATTGTAGTATTTTTAATACAAACGATCTGTACGCCTGACTGAAGAAGGAAAACAGCAGCCGCACGTTAGGAAAGCAGCACCCGTTTTAAGAAAACATGGGATTCAATCAGCTATTTAGACCTCCTACCGTATTTCCCAGTACGATGATGCGTTGCATCAGAACGAGAACACGACTGAACAGACGCGCTTTGCGCACATATAACGCGCAACATGGCGCATCTACCGAACTTCCCTGTTGCTATTACGTGATCGTGACTTGAGGATTTGTTATTCCACAATTCGGATTTTCCACAAAATAACAAATTATTCTTTTGAAATTTGATTTGCCATTTCTCTTTTAAGTTTTGTGTCTTTTCAGTTTTGATTCTCTCCCTATGTTGTTACGACATAAATGATCAGTTACAACATGCAAATTTGAGAGTACTGAAATTAGTAGAATCATGTAAAACTGTTTTTAAAAAACTAGCAAGAAAGTAACTGAAAGTTTAGAAGTTCCAGTTTGTCGTTGATCGTAGTTCTGGAGTTCCTCGATCCAGTTTCTAGAATCTTTTCTCTGGAATTCCATCGCAGAAATCTGTGATTCTATGGAAAATTTCCTGTCCGACATCTCCGCTCTCTCTTCCAGCGCGGGTTCCAGTGGGACGGAGGAATCCGAGCGTCGTGCGAGTGTGTCCGCTGATTCCACCTGCTCCGTCTCCAGTTGTGATGAGTCCCTGGTCTTTGTGCGCCCGCACATTATCCTCGATCCGGACGAGCCCAATCGCCTCCGCTGGCTGATGGACAGCACCTTCAAACATGTCCCCAACACGTTCCAGCGCGCCTGGGAAGATCTGATTGACGAGCGGAAGGGGAATATCGGGGTGCTGGATGGGTATGTTTTTGCCACGGATGTGCTCATGTGGGAGGAGGGATTCCAGAAGATAAAGGTAGGGAATATGGAAAGGATGAGCGGAACGACAGGAATGTAGAAAAAGTAGATTCTTATTAGAAAAATATTTAATAAACATTTTTGTTTGTGAATTTGTGGTAATTTTAACTCACGCAGCTTTTTGTATTCATTTTCAGTTTTATATTCAGTTTTCGATTCGCGACGCAGGAAGTTGACTGCTTAGAACTAGAAGCATCGATATCATGTTGAATGAGATACAGAAAAACTGAACGCATATTTTAGCCAGAAAAGTTTGTGCGATACTTCACCGTCCTGATATCATATAAATCAGTTTTCTGCACAAAATGTATTCGGTTTTCTGTTTTCATCATAAGAATTGACTGTCTTAGAATTGTGTTGCTTTTTATTGAAAATGTGCGAAGTGTTTTTTTTATTCAAAACAGGCAACATGGAAGAAATCTTCAATGAAATATGTCTTAGAACGCTTAATGTGAACGGTTACGTAAAATCGGTAAAAATATGTGAAAATTCGTACGTTAACATTAAATGACTATAAGACTTAGTAAGTATTGTGAAAATGTAATTCTACTCATTAATGATACATTTTAACAGGTTGCGGATTCGGAAGACGATGCCCGGTTCGTCCGGCGTTCCTTCTACACCCACCTGTCCCATCCGCGTCCCACGGACTCGTGGTCGTGTCTCCTGGTGTTCACGGCCCCCTCGGTGGTCAACGGGCAAGCCAAAAGTGTGATGATGCAGTCCATGGTGGCCGAGCGCTTCAAACGCTCCCAGGACACCGTCGACAGTTCCGGAAAGCTGCGCTCACCCGAGTTCTCTCTCCCGTGGCATGAGATTCGCTGCGCGGCTCGCCACTGGATCAGTAACGCTTATAGTGGATCCCTGCGGATGAATGTCGTCGAGATGTACCGGGATTTGCATGTTTTAGCCATGGAACTCAAGGATCGGATTGTCCTACCGTTGAAAGCCATTATCGCGCATGGTGAGTGTAGAATTGTAGATTCCAGTTTTTTATATTTTTCATCTGGCATTGCGGTTTTTGTATCCGGTTACTGTAGCGACGTGAAGTAATAAAAGAATTTCGATTTGTCGTCCATTTTATACTTCTTGTTTTGTTCTTTCTGTCTTTTACTTGGTTTTTTACCTTTTTATGGTTTAGAAATTAATTTTCGTTGCTCTTGGTTGTTGTCCCATTCATATTGTATTTATATTGACTTTATCTGCGTTTTTAAAAATGGTATGGTTTTGTTACCGGAATATCCAAGCTTTCGTTTCACTGTGGTTCAAATTCCGGATTTTCTAGTGGCGTTCTGTGAATATTCGCTTTATATTGGTTTCATTTGGTCTGGCAAACTAAGAACGTTTGTCTATCGTGTTTGTTTTATTTAAAAATAATTTATTGATTATTCGTTTCCTTTTTGAATACTAATTATAAATGACGAAAAAATAACCCGGTATAGACAAATTCAAAAGTTTGTGGAGATTTTATGTTTTTTTTTGCGCAGGATTGGATCCTCCGTTGCTAGTTGGTCTGGAAGCGTTGCCCATGGAAGTGATCGAGAAACTAGCCCTGTCCCTGCAGACCAGCGAGGCCATACGACTGGGACGGACGTGTAAACGAATTCTCTCCATTATCGACCGGGAACGCCTATGGAAAACGTACTTACTGCGGGATTTCAAGGGCTTCCAGTCGTTCACGGAAGACGAGATTCAACGGGCGCATGGATCATGGAAACAGGTAAATTCTATAATAGTATTTTTACGAAATTATTGTTATTATTATATTATTATTAAATTATTATTATTATTAAATTATTATTTTTTATGAAATTATTGCTGGTACCCACTTTTCTATCCAAAATTGGGAGTATATAATTAAATATTGTATGTTTAACTAGCACCAAAATTACTACTGTTAATGAATTATCCAGGTCATCTGCAATCACGTTTCTTTCTTACTTGAATTTTAAAAGCCGCGGCGTTTAAAAATCCTTGTGTCTTTCATGTAATTTAATGGGAATTATCTAGTTCATTACATCCGCAATCAGTCTAAAAGTAGCGCTTAATAGCCGTATTTTCTCAGTTACAAGTTTATGTTTTCACCGATTTTTTTTTAAAGGGGCGTTGATTTCATAAAGGGAGTGTCTGTTTGAGGAAATGCCGAATTATTTGTTAATTGAGAAAACACGATAATTGCCTAGCGGGAAAAATAACAGAATGTTCGGATAATCCCGCTAAAATTACAATAATTTCAACCGGTTTCTTGTAGTGCTACGAATCGGAACGGAAACGCCGCAACTCCGCCAAAGCCGAGCAGATGCGTCGTTATGCAGGCTACACCCGTCTGGAACCCTATTACTCACTGCCACCGATCCTCCAGTACATGTATCCCTTCCCGCATCCTCCCGGATTCGATGAGGATGATTTATTTTGAGGAATGATCACAACCAGTTGGTTATTACTATAGACTTTCACTTTGTGAGCGGTTCTGTCCTTGTCGCAATGATTAGCATTTCGTTCTGATTGCGGGATGATTTTTGATGGGTAGGGTGACGGTTGAGCTCGGTTCTATAGATTCTGATATTTTTCTTTGATATGAAATGCTTACTGACTGCTTGAAATGCTTACTGACTGCTTGATGGGCAGCCTGGGAAATGCCGGTCTAGACTGAATGTTTGGTGGACATCTGGAAGAAAAGGAAGCTAACTTGCATTAATCATTTAATTAATAATTTATTTAGCTACTTAAAGTAAGTAGCTGTGGGTATTTAGCAGCAAAGTATATCGTCGACGCATCGGAAGAAGCAGGAGCAGCGGTGGCAACTGCAGAAGCTACAAAACGGTGAAAGTATGTGTACGTACAGTAGTGATAAAAACGAAGATCAGTATCTTGATTTCTTAATCAAGTTCCCTTACTTTTTAATGATTAGTGTTCCCTTAATCTTCAGTTTTACGTTTGCGCTTACCTTTGATCTTCAGTCTTCACCGACAGATTCTTCAGCTCATTGCCCAGATTTCAGTGATCCTTATCTTGGATCCTTGATCACGTGAGCGGCTGTCGGGTGAACAACCGCCAGTAGGTGTTGCATTGGTTGATCAAGATAAGAATCTCGGAAATCTGAGCAGTCAGTCACGACTCACGCCGGCACTAGTCTACTTGAAGATTACTGTAGATCATCAATACGTAAATATTATGAATATTAAGGAAAGTTACAGTAGGGAACACATCGAAGTAGGAAAAGCCTTTTCTGACGATTCCTGGGAGAATTTGTGATTATTTTTCAGTTTTTGTACGATTTGGTACGGATCTCGAGGATACGGTGAAACCTGTCGAGAAGACCGATTCAAAACTGAAATCTTTGCCTTCGATCGCCATCTCAACCCAACATGTCTGTGGGGCAATACTCTGATGATACGCAGCTGCAGAATGACACTGGATCCCACGGGAAGAACGGACATGTTCCCCAGAAAGGGAAGTTTGTTATGCGGATCGAAGAGACCAACTACATCAAGGAAGTTTCTGTTACCGAGCAGTATTACGAAGATGGAGCACTACGGTTCTCCCAGTTTTCTGTAAGTTGGTTTGCCGAAGTAAGGAATTCAGTGCAGCATTCTGTGATGTGGCGAAATTGCAGGATATCCAGCGCAACGAAGCAGCCCCAACCACGCGCAGTGTTACCATCACAGGATGTTCGGACGAGGCTTTTACAGCCGGAGAAATGCGGTGGAAGGAGCAGCAGGCTAAAAGCACCAGAATTCCCGTTAAGGAGACGGAAGAGGACCAGTTCCACGAGGCTGGTAATTTTCCTGTGGATATGTCGCTTGTGAGCGAGGATGAAGAGGAACTGGAGAAGGTCTCGGAACAGAAGCAGCGATCTGAGGAACCAACGCCGGAGGAAACGTTCTCACAAGGTCTGCATTGTGATGTGATACCTCGGTTGGCATGATGTCGGACATTGTCGGTAACAGTTTCTGTCATTCTTAAGGTAAATATCTCAACGACAACTATCACCCGGCCCAGATTACCCGAGACAATGCAAAGTCAGTCGAAGCTGACGAAGTCTTTTGCGAGAAGTTCGGCAACGGTATTAGCACAGGTAGACTGATTCCGCGTTTTGCTTGTGCACGGTGTACCTTAATTCGGTTTGAAATTGTAGATAAAAATGCTGGATCAAAACCTGTACTCGAAGAAGGTAAACTTCGAGTTTGTTAAGTCAGTAATATTTAATCTAAAGAGGCGTGCGTAAGGAAGTACATAATATTATTATAATGAGGCCGAATGTTGCGCCATTCGATAGAACTCGACGGGCTGAGCCGAATGATACCAAATTTTGGCGCAAAATTATTACTGACGCTAATTTACAGCGCGTGCTGCATACTACGTGCTTAACTCTTTTGCAAAGTTTGAACGAAGTTGAGTTGACGTTAACTATCACGAAGTCCTCTGATCTTTGGTTTTATTGATTGATAGGCACGGTGGTTTTTGGAGAGTGGACCGATGGGAACTACTATTCAGGAAGGATCACATCCTTCAGTGCGGAAACGAAACAGTACAGTGTGGAATTTCTGGATAACTTGACAGCGACACTGCCGATTGATCGGGTTATCCTGGCCCATGAAATGGTCAAGCCTGATGCAGTAGTTTACGTTAAGACGAAGAATGGTTGCGAGAACGGTATCATCGTTTCCGTGACTGGATCTGATGAAACTACTGAAGCTGTGGTGAAGTTTGGCGATTCCCGACAGGATAGGTAAGTTTAATTCTGTCTTAAATATGACGAAATTGTATTTTTTTGAACTTGAGTTATTCTGAATAATTGATATTATTATTTGTTAAATTATTGATAATTGATAATTATGCCTGTGAATCGATGGCCATGATTGCATAATAGCGTTTCACATGTGTTTTTTGCTGTACCATAGTACTTATAACATGCATACATGTGTAACGTTTCACATTTGATCTGCGAAAAACAAAAAACGTAGTTCGGTCGTAATGTGTTACGTAGTTCGGTCGCATTGTGTTACATTCAAGCTGTACTTCTATTTTGTGCTCATTATAATTATAATGTTTTCGATTTAAACTACGCAGCTACTAATGTATACATTTCACGTTACCCTGTTTGTAGTATACATATTTCGGAGCTGGTGTTCGATAGAAAAGAAGTTAAACGCGTTCAGAGGGGGAAACCGGCTATGGAAGAAACTGCTTCGGGAAGCGCGACAGAAATTCCACAACGGTTGCGACAGTCTATACGGCAGAGCACTGCGTCTCCAGCGAAACCAAAAAAGACCCCTGCCACTGTACAGAGGAAACCTGACCCGAAATCTGCCAGAAATACGCATTTGGCGAAAATGGGGAAAGTTGTTGAGGATATGGTGATCGACGCTGATCAAGCGGAGGAAGACGACAACGAATCGCGTAAATCTGCGGAAAGTGACAAGAACAAACTCCATCAAGTTGGCACAACGGTGTTTAAACAAAGTATGCTGCGTCGGGAATCTTGATTATCGGCGTGACTAATTCCAGGTTTTTTTGGGCAGAGGAGGAAGTGTTTGGAAAATGGGTAGACGGACGGTGGTATGCAGCATGGGTGGTTGGAACGCGGCAGTCGTAAGTCTCTTCACTTTGATCGACACGAGTACACGCAGTGACGAATAATTGTCATAAAGACGTTATAAAATTCCCGGCAATAAATGAAGCACTGTATATTCTACATGATAAATTTGTTGACCTAATCAGCGTCTTATAGGAAGTTTCACGTGTTATGGTGCGATACTACTAATGGCCAGAAAAATACTCTGTCTGCTGATGAAATTATCAAAGCGGCAGATATTCTGGAAGAAGGTACGCGTGTGATGGTGGAGGGGAAGGTGTACTACAGTGAGGTCACATTCGATAAACGAATGGAGGAAGGGCCGCATTTAGTGAAGAACAAAAAGAAACAAATCATCGAGTGGGTTCCCGTTAATGCCTCTTCCTGTTATTGACATAATGCAGATTATTTATTTTTAGGAAAAGGTTCGAAGAGATGATGATTCAAGATGACGAAGTTATTAGATGGAGGAACAAACAAGTGCAGAAAACGTCGACCACTTCCGCAGACGGGACATTAATGGATACGGAGACGCCATCGGTGGATGTGGGTGCATCATCAGCTGAACCACCTTCGTCAGTTGAAGCTACCAGTCCGACGGCATCGGTGGAGAAATCCGAAAGTACGGCAAAACCTGTGACTTTGAACACTCCCGTGCTTTTTACAAGCTGTTATGTATTTAAGAGCATAGCAGGATCTGAGGAAGTGAGCACCAGTTATTTATATATTTTTTTACAGAGCGGACTCGTTCCCCGTCAACTGAGGAGGACACAGACTCTCCGACGGCAAAACGAACAGGTGAAGAAGTATTTCAACTCATAATCCGTATACTCTGAGTATAAATAGCGATAACGTATACTCCGAGTGGCAGAAACAGCAGAAATCGCGAAGTATCGATTTTTTAGCTGCATGTCATGGTAATAATACCAGGTATTGATTTACATCAGTGCTTTATACAGAATAAGCAAACTCAAAATATGAGCAGTAGATGATGCAACGCCGTGAGGATTGATTTAACTAGTTCCTTTGTTGCAATGGCTAAAGCATCTTCGCCTCTTGCCGAGTCCCCTCAACGCGAAACCCAAGGACCGCCCTTAGCCCAGTGTTCGTTCATCATAACCAGCGGCGGCGCCGGAAAAGACCCCACTTTCGACCGCAATTACATCGTATCGAAAATCGGGGAATTGGGTGGAAATGTCTTGCATACATTCGATGGTCTGATTAATGTAAATGATGTACTGGTCAGCACGATGCTAAATCCCGTTGTAATATTGTGTTTTCTCTTACAGGTGGCAGGAAAACGCTTCTTGATTTCACCTGGACCATGTCGAACGGCCAAATTTCTGCAGTGCTTAGCTGCCAACTTTCCTTGCGTTTCCCATAAATGGATCGTCGAAGTGGCCGACAAGAATCAATGGGTGGACTATGAACAGCACCGCCTGCAGACGGGAGAATCTGCAGAGGGACAATTAATCGAATGGTAGTACTGTTTACCTGGACTATTTCGTGATTCAGTATGTAATATAGATTTTTCTAGGGCGCCGAGAGAGATGCTGCTCGACAATATGCGAATTGCACTGTATGGAGGCAGTTCATTCCGATCCATATGGGTCCCTGCTTTGCGGGCGGCCAAAGCCTTTCCAACGGTCTTGGAAGAGCAGGACGCTGATTCGAGTAAGCAGTTGATCAGTAAGCTAGCAGCTATCTGTACGAGTGCTACTTGTGCCATAAGTAGCTATATATTCGATTAAGCAGCCGTCTGCACCAAGAACTGCGGTCTTTGCGTATTAACTGAGGCGATTTCGAAGAACAACTATACAAGCCGAATAAAGCAAAGTACAGGTGTATTTTATGGGTGCGGGGTTGTTCGAGTTTTAAAATTCTTGCAATCTGATTGTCTAATGTTCCTGATCATGATGTATCTATTTGTCGAGTCTCTTCGAAAGTAGCTGTTTGAATGCTGTGCATTATTTGTAATCCATTTCATTGCTGTAGATATGAAGCGATTTGATGTTGTTGTCGTGGATGATCGCGCGCCTGCTGAACTGATCACCAGCTGCCAGCTGGACGGTGTTCCGGTCACGACGGAGGAATGGATTATTCAGACCCTGATTCATGGAACGCAGCTGGACTATGGCAATTGGCCCTATTCGGAAGCTGCAGAGGATGCGTAATCCATGAAATGTTGCGGACAGTGTATTCGTGGATGACGGTGTAAAGCTCTGCGGTTTCGCCATAAGTTTTCTTACCATAGAATTTTTTCGATAATTCGTGTGGGATAGACAGCATAAAGCGTACAAGTTTGCTTATTATTCCAGTTTTTCTAATCTCAAACTGAGATTATTACTGTTTTTATTTCCATTATGCTGTTACATTGTTATTGTACACTTCACTCTGCACACATGGTGACACGGCACACCGGTTACAGGACGACTGTTGTTCACGCAAACGTTTGAAAACAAGAACATTATCAGCGCTTCAGTTTTGCTGTACCTCCATCGGCGAGGTGAACAAGTGATGAACGCAAAGTAGTACACTGCGTTCTTCACTTGTTCACATCGCAGAAACTCAGCCTGCTTGATTTAGAAAGTACTTCGGCCAACGTTATACGTTGAATTCCGCTGGGGAAAAATGGTGTGATAATCGGTATGTGGTCATCACGATCTTTGGGACTGCAAGCATCGAGGATCACATGCAGGACAACGAACGTCGATGCCAGTTGGATTGTCCACAAGTTTCACATGATCAGTTGAGGCATTTCCGATAATGGAGGACTTGATGCCCACTGGACGCAGTAATTTGTAATCACACAGGTCTAACGCTACTGCAACTTGTTTCAGCATCCGTCTAGCAAATGTCAAGTCAATCTCCATTCCATCGAAACACACTGTGATAACGGGAACAAATTAAAGCTCGCAGGTCACTCGCTTTCAAGACGATCCGCAAAGGACCTGAGCAAAGAAATCCGCCTCCCATACAGAGGAACAATGACCAGTCATCAATATCTCCACCCTTGGCGCCGATACCGTATGGAGGAGTGTATGCCTTTTGGCTCTTATCGGTGATACGAGCCAAGCGCATACACTCCCCCACTGACGGTATCTAGTGGGGTCTCCGGGACTCGCTCGTGATAGCATATTTCGTGGATCCAGGCCTTGGCCATGGCGTTCAACTCCGTCATAACATTGAAGCAATGGAACTGGCACAATTTCCTTAACAAAATCATCGATTGATTCTGATGTTCTTCCTGGAGACTGAGCGGCGCTTCACACGGTCTGCGGGAAAAAGTGCCCTGACATGAGAGAAGTGTGTCTGCAGGTCCACCAACGCGAAGGAATCTGCGCTTGTTAACAGTTGTGCGGGCAACCATTTCCATGGCTGATCGAGAGAGAGGTGGTACAAGATCTCCTTGTCTCTTCTGTGTATGCTGCTGTGTCTCAGGATCTCGGAATTACATATCGCAGGAGATCAGTGCGGATTCGCGGATGGGTATTCCGAAATCGATGGAGAGTCCTCCTTTGGTTCTGTTCACAACCAGGCCACGGTGGACCAGTCCGTCGTTTCCTCTACAGTCCACAGCATTCCATCGATAGGCAGATTTGCTAAACATGAGTTACATGATGGAGTAAAAATTTTTACATTAAAAATAACGAAAAAACTTCGAAGCGCGGTAAATTAGTCACATCTCACTTGTCAAATTCTCAGAAAAGCGCTGCAGCCCGGGGCCCCCCAACTTTTCTTCGCAACTCTAGTATCGATATCTTGTTTCCCCCATTTGTGAGCCTCCGTGCACTGCATTGCAGACGCTCTGGAATCTGGGGCCCGGAAAACTTTTCGCTGCATTAGAATTCTTTTCATTTGGTAATATTTTCTACTTTTTACGGATTTAAACTTTTAATTTTCTTGTGCATCTTATCCATTTTAGAAACACGTGCCGAAGCAGCCTAAAGTAAGCTATGCCACTTCGGCATTGCCCACATCAGCAGGTTCTTTCAACTTCTTTGGATACGACTCTGGAATTTGAATGTACTGAGTTCGACCTCGGACAAAAATGCAAATCCTGTCTTCTTTGAGTTTGTTTTAAATGGTTTTTTTTCGAGTTTCACGTGATACGAACGATCTGGTATGGTATAAATTATATTGCCCCTCACTAATGCCCATATTTTTAGAATGGTGAAGTCGTTCTCTTGCATCAGCGGAATGGATATCGCGAAACCCGACTGCAGTTCAACGTTAACGGACTGAGTTGTGGATATAGTACGCTGTTTTCCTGTGAAGGCACATACTACCCCAGTATCATGGCGTTTCGAGGCTGGATCGGCTTGTCATCACCAATCTCCACGAGTGCTCCAGTTCCCCAGGACCTCCGGCTCCTCGATTCATTGCGTCAGCATCTGAAGGATCAGAATGTCGTCGAATCATCTAGCGAGGAGACCCATCGTTTCAACGTCATGACGGAGTTGGACGCCTTGGCCAAGGCCTGGATCCGCGAAACGTGCTATCACGAGCGGGTCCCGGAGACCCAACTGGATACGGTCGGCGGAGGAGTGCACGCATTTGGTTCGTATCGCCTCGGTGTGCATGCCAAGGGAGGAGATATCGATGCGCTGCTCGTAGTTCCTCAGTATGTCAAGAGAAATGCTTTTTTCGAGTCCTTCGCGGATCGTCTACGACGACAGGAGAAAGTGAGTGATCTGCGCGTCGTGGATAGCGCATTTGTTCCCGTGATCAAAATGTGTTTCGATGGAGTGGAAATCGATCTGACATTCGCTCGACTGATGCTGAAGCAGGTTCCAGAAGCACTGGACCTCTCTGCTCACAAATTATTGCGTTCGATGGACGTGAAATGCATTCGGAGCTTGAATGGGTGTCGTGTGACGGATGAGATATTGAATCTGGTTCCCGATCGGGATACTTTCCGGGAGGCTTTGCGAGCGATCAAGTTGTGGGCGAAGCGGAGGGGAATCTACTCAAACGTTCTGGGCTTCTTGGGTAAGTCACATTTTGACTTGCAGTCTCGATGTTGGGAGGTCTCTTACAATACAGCTTGAAAAACTGTCAATGTACGAAAATCTTAAAGCACATGTCGTCTGATTGAGTCTGATCGATCGTACATGAGTGTAATTATTATTCTGATATTCCATAAAATTCTCATCTTAAATCGTCAAGAATCATTTGAACGCGGCGGGATTTTCCCGTTATTTATCCCATAATTTGTTTAGTTGCAGTCAATTCTGGTTTATATCAGAATAGTTTACATGTCTTACTTGTTGTGAAAACAACGCAGCTTAATTCTGACAGAATATTAATGAGGACTGAATTGTTTCAGGCGGTGTATCATGGGCCATTGTAGTTGCTTTCATCTGTCAGAAGTATCCCAACGCAGCAGCACCAATGGTATTACGCAAATTCTTTACCATCTTCTCAATGTGGAAATGGCCGCAGCCGATCATGCTGAAACTTCCGGACACTCCAACCGATGTCGATGTGCGTTTCCCCGCCTGGGATCCTCGATGCTACCCAAAAGATCGTGACCACCACATGCGGATTATTACACCATCTTTTCCCCAGCAGAATTCCACCTACAATGTCGGCCGAAGTACTTTGAAAATCATCCAGGCGGAGTTTCGGCGCGGTGAACAGATTATGAACGCCATGTACAGTAAGACTGAGGACGCGGATAAGTCCCAAGTCTGGACGGAGTTGTTCAAGCCGTTGAACTTTTTCTTTTTGTACAATCACTTTATCAGTGTGATGGCCATGGCAAGAACAGAAGAGGCACTGAATCAGTGGAAAGGTTGTGTGGAATCGAAGCTCCGACATCTGGTGGGGCAGCTGGAACGTAACGGGTTCCTTACGATAGCTCATATCCTGCCCAGTGAACTGCCAATGAAACGAGAGCAGACTCCAGCTGGATGGGTGGGAATTCAATGGTTTGTGGGTAAGTGAATCAGATGAATGATAAGTGTTGTAGAATTGTACCTTCCTGATTCCAATAATTCCAGTACGCTTTTATTCTCGGTTTTATGTTTTTTTGTGGGGTTTGTTTAATTTGCGTACAAAAGTCAGGCTGCGAGTTATAGTCAATCAGTTATTTACTTGGCTGTTACCCTTTTTGCTTATTTATTCATTTTGCATCGTTGAACTGCATGAGCCGTAGGTATCCTTGACTTGCTATGGGTTTACGCGTTTCATTTCGTAGGTTTGCAATTTGATTTCCCGAAAGGCGGGAACGTGAACCTGAATCTGTCCCACGATGTGAACACCTTTCTCGACTCAGTTCGATCGTCCGGGCAGTATTCCGGTATGGAAGTATCGGCCAAGTACCTGAAACGCAGTGAGGTGGCTGGATATATCCCTGATGCGGTGATCAAGACAAACGAAGGCCTGCGTTTGATGGCCAACATGAAGCTTCGAGCGGCCGGCAAAGTGACACCACCTCCGAACAACGTTGCTGTCCGACCTGGAGTCCGGCGCCGTGATAGTAGTACGGAGAGCCGGGCGAATATGCCACCTTCGAAACGAATGCGTACCACGAGTTCATCGAGCGATGTGAATAATCCACCTACAACCCAGTCCAAACCGCTAGTCACTGCTCGTTCACCGGTCCCCACCCCTCCGATACGTAAGAAACCTACTTTTCCCGGTCCGAAGCCATCGGTTCGCGAGAAGAGCCCGGTCAGTCAGCGGAGTGATGATAGTGGTTTAGGTTCGCCCATACAGGATGGGACGGTATCAGAGGAGCGTGTTTCACCGCAGCGACGAGAAGCGGATTCCACTGGCTCCCCGGTAAATGAGAGCCGCAGTGGTTCCGGCAGGAAACGTGCCATGGTGGAACCGGATGTGGAGGACGTTGCCGTGCCGAAGAAGTTGCGTGTTGAAGGGAATGGGATGGTACAGTAACCGGTCACTAACTGGTCATTTGGATTTTTTTTTTGCAATTTAACATTTCCAAGTTTGCAACCTATATTTGCAAATTAAGTGGTATTTTTTTACTTCTGTTATTTGTGGATTGTTGCGTTTGGTGTTAATTGTCAAGAATTGTATTATTTGTTGTTGAACTAGCCACCGGGTGGCTATCTGTTTTCAACTGTATTAGGCATCATTTCTTTCAGAAGCTTTTTGTCGTGCGAGAGGGAATGGCTCGCATGTTTTCGCATACACTTTTGATGGGGGACTTCTCAAGATCAGACTGCATACTACTCTGGTGTTTTTATATCCTACACCCAAAAATCTGAATAAATAAAGAAAACGAATCATTCTGCTGTACACTGTTCGGTCACTTACTGATATCAATATTATTATAAAACAGTGAAGACATAAGCTGTTAGACAAAACTTGTGGGAACTTGCTGAAAAGGGTTGTTGATGATATCTCTATTAATTTTTCTTTCAACAGTGATATCGATACTGACTTACTCGTAAAAGTATAAAATTTCATAATTAGAAGATAATGCTAATAACCTGATGACAATCAGTATCACTCATCGTTGCTAAAGGTACCACGTACAACAACAGCATTTCCTTTCTGCATCAAAATGTGAACATTTGAAAGAAACAACAAGCTCTTGGACTGTCCAAAACTACATTGGCTGCGCTATATTTTTCGATCTTCAAAAAGGTCGCTGCATCCATCCCCCACGTTCCGACGGTATTTTGGCTTTTGCTTTTAATACTTATGCGTTACAATGTTGGAAACGTCCAGTTATTCGCTATCGGAATAGTGACGTTACCGTACTCTACAGCTGGACCTAAGGTGACCTTTCCATCAAGCGGTTTATTCATTAGATCTCGCACAATGAGCACATAAGTCAGGATTATACCAATCATCTGCAAATGAATGCGTTAAACACATTGTAC
>JAQGAU010002759.1:0-14682 GCA_034698045.1 Paramacrobiotus richtersi
TCTCCCTGTTCATTCTGTATCGTTGAAAGCATCATGGAGCATTAAAAACCGAGGACTGTAATGCCATGAAGATGGTCTTTTTAACATGTGCGTCTAGGGGCAAATTTGGTCTAGGGGCAAATTTGGCTTCCGGTCCAGGATCTCTAGTCAACCGCCCGGGTGCGGTACGAACGCATGAGGTCTATAAAGCTACCAGACACCAGTCTTATGGAACTGGATGTTTATCTCGCATTGATCGGATTCCTGGAATATCACGAGGATATTATTGCTACAGAACTGGCTTTGGAATACTGTTGTATTACCGTTTTCACGAAAGGTTCTTGTCCAAGCAGAGAGCCTCCAACCGTGCACAATGACATCTATCAGTATCAGCGGTACGATGCGTACAACCACTGCGTGTGTCGTTATTCGCTACAGAATCCCGTCGAGCGGTATGCGCATCATCGCAGGTAAAAGGGAAAGGGACCTTGAACACTGGACTCTCGAGTCGATGCTACGTGTCGACTGCGTTCCAGAGCACCCAAATCTTCCCGCTGGCGATTGGGTATGCAGGAGCAAATTGTTTTGCCTTTGGGGGAACTATGAGAAGGCATTCGAAGTGGGTGGATCCACGGAGGTTGTTCCTCCGAGCAGCGTGACTGGTCCTCAAACGGGAGATGTGGCCTATTTTATTGTGACGTAAGGTTTGCTGCTTAGTGTGTGATAACGAGCCAGAAAATGGTACAGGACTACATGATGTCAACCATACTTCGAGATTTTTGTTGTTTCTGCCACTTACGCTATACGTAACCATGTTTTTACCAGTCCCTGTCGCTGATTTACTTAGCAGCGAGACTGAAACAGACAGGCCTCTCTGAGTTCCTATGTGAGTCCTGTCTGTTTCAGTCTCGCCATGCAGCGCCTGCGCCTGCCGCGCTCGTTCGGCTGCACCGGCAGCGGGGCGGTAGAAACAGCGTTAACGTACACTCCATGTGGCAGAAACAACAAAAATCTCGAAGTATACCGCGAGTAGTTCCGGGTCGCGGTAACTAAACAGTGTCGTCATCATTGGTGGCATAGGTACATCCGGGAGCGGGATGCAGTACTGCCGTCCGCGCCGCGAAGGCGTCAGCGCAGCCTGTAGGATCCTGGGCGTTGCTACCCGGCGCCAGGTTGTCAATGGTCCCGACGATGACGTTGAGCGCTGTTGCCGTCATGGGAGAACTGCAAAAAGAAACCCAACTGCGAGTAACCTTTGGAATGGCACATCCGGCACCCGTTGGCGCAGACGAATCACTCCGCAGCTGTGAGGATGGTTGCGAGTCGACGATGATCCCGCCGCAGACGATCTCGGTTCCGTCGCCCTGGTCGATGGTGACGAAGGCCTGCCAGCAGATCATCGGGAGCGTGGTGTCTGTGCCGCCTACGGTCCGGGCCAGTGGGTGTATCGCCAGGAAGTCTGGACGTTTGGCTGGAAGATTAGCGCCGGGCCGCAGTGAATGGCGCCATTACGACCGTCTTGCAGGCTTTGCGACCGAAAGGGGTCGGGGTGGTCGGGCCGATTGTTGTAGGCGATGTTATCTGTGTCGAAGCAGTTTAGATCGTGACCGGGGCATTGTAGTGGCAACACTAACCTAAGGCACAGAGGTTTTGATGTCACCAGGGATGTAGTTGCCGGGTACAGTGCCACTGGGTGTTCCGCGCCTCCAGCCCGTACCCGCAAATAGCCATGACCACCAGTGGAAATCGAGCCGGGGACACCGGCCTGGTAGTACCGCGGTTGATGTGTTGGATTTACCATTCTAGAAATTTATGACATTTCCGCTACACCGTGTTAGGATCGATACACAATCAAATTCCGTCGTCGGATTATGAATCGGGTTCCCCTTCGTTCGGTACATTTTTTGCCTTTTGAGTCAGTTGTGACATAGCGCACACAACTTTTGGCAGGCCAGGCGTTGTCTCGTTTGGTCCGACCATGTGTCGGTGTGTTTAAAATTGGAGGATTACGTCTGTTTTGGCTGCTAATATGTCCTAACTCGGATCACAAAGCTCAGCCCAAGATGTTTCAATAACGATGCAAACAACTTTAGGCTGTTTTTTACCAATGTGAAAAGACTTCCAAACAGAACCTTCTTTTAGAAAGTGCAGTATTACATCCGTACGCTACAGACGGTTCTGGCGCGGTATATAATGCGCTAGATCACATAATTATGACAGTGACTGAACATCAAACTGCATATTTGTTCATCGCACATGAGCATCTGGGTATCCTTTTTTTAAATCTTTCTGAAATATTTGCTGCAGGATGTCCATCCACATAACTTTCTCCACGTCGATCCAGTTAGTAATCGCCGTACCTTGTAACTGTTCTAAGGCCGTTGTATTTTGCACGTCTATTCCGCTTGCGTCCATAGCGAAGATCTTTACGTCGCACCCCACCAGCAGAATCCCGTGCTGAATGTTTCTCAGGAGATTTTGACGATGATGCAGGGATAACCGCAGGTAAATCATCAGCTGCTTGTAGGCATTATCCACTATACCATCGCGACGCTTCGGTGGTGTGGTGGGATAGTGTTTCATTTCAGCGATGATAGCGTTCTTCTTCCATTTGGCGTCCGGGTGGCGGTATCTGGTAATAGCATCAGGAAGCCGCGTAGGCAGCGGCTTTGGGTCTGTAGGATCTTCTTTAGGGACGATTAGCCCGTGGACTTCGGTGAAAAATGGATGTGGAAATGCTTCCGTCAACTTATGATGCAGCATCCATCCCTGACCGGCTTCCAACCTCACCGGTTCGTTTCTAATTTCAGCAATCTTTTCCTTAGTTAGCTCCTGGGTTAGCGAGAAACGACATATGCTGGTGCTGCACTTCATCCGGAAGTCATCCCCGTCTCCGCCGTTTTGGAGCTGGGAAGTTGACTTGCCGCTGTCCAGCATCGGGCTTGCGGCAGTCGCACCCTTGAAGTCGTAGATACTGTAATGGTGCTCCTTTCCGTCCGAGCGAAGATCGGCCACGTGCGGCGCATCATCCACCAGCAACTCCTTACCGTCCTTCTCGCCCTCCGTGATGAACGCGTCTACCACCTGCTGCACCGCGTTCCCACCTGCGGCCACGTTGAGGTCGTTCGCCGGGTGTAGCATCCGAACATCCTCGTAGACGCGCGTCACCACCGGCTCGCCCTCCTCGTCCACGACCGTCTCGATGATGGTGCTGCCGACGGTCAGGACCTGCGGGGCGTCACCGGCCGCTATCTTGTCCAGCGAGGCCTCCGTGCTAATACTTTCCTCCGTAACCGTCACTTCGGGTGCGGCAACAACAGCGTATACTGGCGCAATCACCACAGGAACGTCTTCCTCTTGCATTGCCGTCGTCTCATCCATTTCTTCCTGCTACAACCCAAGGGACACATCTATACCTGTACTAGAACATGAATCACTGGATGTCCAACTTACCTCTTCAGTAACTTCCTCCACCACAATCTGCTGCACTTCCATAATACAACTGCCACCCCTTCGGCCGTCTTTATTCTGCTCCAAGGCGCTACGGGTGGAGAATAGCTGCCACTGATCACTACCAGACTGGTTACCGTGCCCGCTACTAGTCACAAAGTCCCTAAAGCAACAACCAAAACATTATCTAACTGAAGCCGAGCAAGATTCGATCGGATTAACATACCCGAGATCGTCCTTATACAGTCTATGGTTCAACTGTCGCTTCATTCTAGGCAAGGACGCCATCTCCGCATCGTCTTTGTTGGTAAACCCATGTCGTCCATCGGGGACCTAACCAAACCCATTTTTGTTATTTAACGGTAGATGTGTGACAAGCTACCGGTTCACATTTATATTAACGTTTTGACTTGAAAAAGGAGGCGGAAGGGCGCTCGACCGACATGCTTGCAAAGAAAACCCTGAGTGGCTGGTGCTGAACGCTGGGCCGTTTATACTACCCACACCCTGGATGGGCCCGGCTGAGCTGCACTGCCGTTTCGTGTGCTTCCCCATTTGATCTGGCGGCAGCGCGCAGCGGATCTCGAATCGCCGCAGGCCGACTGTGGTATCAAGTCAATCAAGTATGTGGAAATATGTGCTGGTTGCAGCGGGTTGGTATCGGAGGCGCGAAACAACGAGCGTCGACACTCCTCTGCAGCTTTCCGCCGAGCTAGGCCTCGACGTGAGCTCCTGCCATTGCCACGGCATCAGCGCTGCCGATCGGCCGCCGGTATCCCGAAGTCAGCCAGTGGAACGCTGTGCTTCTCTTGGGAGCGGATCGTTTCTGCTGCTGTTCTGTTCGGTTCGAAACTGCAACGAGTCGACTGGTTACGGCTGCCACTGCCACCGGAACGCTCCATGCCGGCATATGCACCATCCATAGAAGGGTCCTTGTAGGTCTTCTTGTTGATCGGTGGTCAGTTCCGCGTCCCTCTAGATTACCGCTGGTGATGCTGATGGTGTTGGTACACTCCTAAGCAGGACGCTGCTGCTGGTCCTCTGGCTCTGATTATACTGAGTCAATGATGTCCAGATTACCGGAAGTGTTCGTTCAGCGTCCGTTCAGCAGGCGTGATAGGCATTTTGACTGACTGTGACAGGCCGGCCGATAATCCAAACGTGTCCGCCAGATGTGAAGTACCGCTCTTGCCCACAGCAAAGGACCATTCAACATCTGCCTGGTGAGACTGATACGTCGCTCGGCTGAACTGACATGGCACCGTCCCTATCCTTCTCCCACCAACTGCAACGTGTGTCCTTCCGAACCGGAAATGCTCGTCTGGTGGATTTGGAAGCCTTCTTGTCTGTCGGATCGCGGCCGGATCAGCCTTTAGAGATGGCCGAGATGTGGCTATAGCAAGCCGCCAACCGTCCAGTCATGTCACGTTGTTAATCTAGTTCTGGCAGGAGGACCGCGGGTCAGGGTGGGGGCAGATTCGGGAACCATCGCGTTGCCATGCTGGTCGACTGCAGATTCGGTGCATCCGCGGAAGCCCACTATAGATTCATTTTGGTGCGTTTCATCCCAACAAGCTCGGTCGGAACTTCTGTGTGGTTCTGCTGCCAGCTGGTCCAGAGCGCGCATGCATGGGTGGCCTTTTGTGGTAAAAAGATCAGCAGGCGTTGGGAAGTGTGCCAGTCTTGCTGCATCTCAGCGCTGATAAACTGACTCGATGACCATACGTTGACTCGTAATACAAGAAAACGCTTTTCGGAGCCTTTTCCAAAGTGAACACCTCTTGTATGGTTGAGCGCCATGCGTGTCACAATCCCCAGTGACACCGTTGCCGATAAGGCCTTCCACGTAGCGCCATCGCATAACTTCCGGTCTGGCCGCCGCCACCGAAGCCGGCACAAACTGCCCGAGTCACCTGCCTGACGTCCGGCTGCTACAGGTCTCCCGGTTCCGTCGTCCTCGGCTTCCATTCATTGCCGCCCTGATCCAACAGGTCGACCGCTGGAGTGGTCGAACACCGGCCGGTCGCCAATCCGTCGCGTTGACGGTGAGTAGGAAGGCTTGTTTCACTCTAGACTCGCCGTTCATCCACTCCCGATGCGGTATCTGCCAGCTAGGTACACAATAGACTTCGGCATCCCGTTTCACCTGCATGCATCATCCCCAATGATCAAAGTGTCGCTTTTCAAACATCGGATTCAGTGCTGCATCCTGCTGCCTGTACAGCTTGTCGATTGTGACTCCGACATTCCTTGGTGTCCAACTGAGCAGATCAGCCACTGGAGTCGGCCGGAACGTGGGCCGGCCGTTACGTGTGGATGCGCGGCTATCTGGTTCCAGCAGCGGGTGCGAGAGCAGGATGAGAACAAATTCGATCCACTCGGCGAAGTGGCCTGGCAAAATAAGGGCATCGTCCAAGATCATGGCCGCTGAGTTCCCAAATCAAAAGGGGTCCTCCCGCGCTGGTTTGCTGCGCCGTGTCTAGACTTTCCCCTTGCTGACAGGCCATTCTTTCCGATCTCTTGCTCGTAGTGAATTACGCGTTCAAATTCTTCGTATTTAAGTTTAAAGTACCGTATCAGCAAAAATATGTACCAACGATTTACGTACGTATTTCTATGGAAATTTCGTAGACGATCTTGAGCATAAATTGCCTAGTATTTTCTATTATTTTTATGACAATTCCAACCAGCATGCAACGTTACTAATTAGAATTATCATAGTTAATAAGTGATAATTTTCTGTTCTGTTTGATAATGATGTACATATGCGATATCGAAGCAAAATGTAAATATCAAAATAAACGAAAAAATATTAACAAAAACAAATCAACAAGAATGAAAATAAGACCCACGAGCTGTTCCTCTACATAGCTACCATAATCCGAAAAATTGATTATCCGACAGATCCAGA
This sequence comes from Paramacrobiotus richtersi, assembly GCA_034698045.1. Classification (NCBI taxonomy): domain Eukaryota; kingdom Metazoa; phylum Tardigrada; class Eutardigrada; order Parachela; family Macrobiotidae; genus Paramacrobiotus; species Paramacrobiotus richtersi. The sequence continues at coordinate 6,341 of JAQGAU010002759.1, forward strand.
CAAGCCGTACCTCATAACTTCTTCCACTTGGCGTGAGATGAGTGCTGTTTCGGCCAGGAATGACGGTCCCCGTGGAGGAGCAGGCTCGCTGCTGGTTCCTCACCGTTCCTCGGCCGTTCTTCGCTGAGCGGGCGCACGTCACCCTGCTCAGCTCTCGACTGCTACAATAACACACGGCAATAAGGAACACACAATCAAGTCCTGGGTAGATAGCTCGGGCATCTCATTTTGTCGCCAACGACTACTAGGCAGCAGCAGGAAACTGATCATTATAAGGTCAGTGACTGAAACACCCTTACCAAGTTACGAGGGCGCGTACGATGGCCATGTTATGTTTATTAAAATCCGGAAATATAGTTTTCGAAATCAAAAAAAGTCAATTAAGGAACATTGTACAATTAAACTGCGCAATCTTGAAGAATTCCGATCAAAAACAGCAAAATTATCCACCGAGTCACAGATGTCAACGTTCAACAGACATCAGGCGATGCATTTGGCAATTCAACAGGCCACCAACACTGGCAGCGCATAGAGTCCAGAGAGACTCACTCATTCACACAAAGACTCTGATGCCGCTGTCTGTTGAGTCTGATGCAACAGTTTGTCTGCCGCAGTCCACAGACACTGTCTGATCTATTCACGCGTTCGATTTATCGCCTGCAAGCACAGGCCCGCTCTATTCCTGTCGCACCTTCTCACGCAAAACATCTCAAGCAGTTTTTTCAGTTGCCAGTTGGTTGACTTGATAAGACCGGCGCTAGTGACAGCGTTATCTCTCTCAATTCCTCGTGTTTGGATCAAAGCCGTGTAACCACGCGTTTGAGCCATTAGGGGCCGCTTATCAGCATAACGGCAACTTTTGGACAAAACATGGATTAGTGTTTTTTTGCATATGATTTGATGTGGGCCGCAGCGGTGTTGTTTGGGGTAGGTGCGAAGTTCAACTGAGGCGAAAGGGTTGGGTAATTGACAGGCATTCATAATTTTGCAAGCGGTGAGTCCAGTTTATGAGTCATGCGGGATTGGTACGACGTCGACTTTCCTTGGCGTGTGCTGTGCTTTCCCACTGCAACATGCTAATACTCCAGACTGACTTTCTTTTATGCGATACTATCTACAGTAACATATTTATCTGTAGTTCGCTTTGTGTGTTTCGCAGCAAAATGGCAACAGATCTAGAGTTACGAGACAATAGACTTCAACAGACCACGGATTGCAATGTTGACACATTTGATGGATTAAGATTTCCCGAAAAGCGAAGACATGGTCCGTAAAAAGTGTACGAACAGTAGTGTGTGAATGACGGCAAAAGTGTTTTGTGCAAACATTTGAACGGCCGGCTTGCCATGGGCAGTTCATTTAGGCATGCATCGGCCGGTTGCATCACAAATTCACAATGCCAGCTCTGTAAAGAGCAGGTACGGCGCTTTGGCACTGGCTTTTCCGCCCGATCCTGCTCAAATCAAATAGTTTTCACTCTGCAATACCATTTTCTGCGACAAAAAGGTCTCATTTCTTACTTCCACGTCTTCCCGAGACCGATAAACGTGTTAGGTGATTTTGCATAGGGCTGCGCACCACGTCCGATATTAATTTTTCTGATGAAACCGATGTTTTATTGATCTTGATGTTTAAACCAAGCTACCTCGTGCGTCTGCGATTTTAGGGCAAAATGTCCATTTGTTTTTTACTGCTGGATTAATTGTTGTCCCTGCAGCTTTGCACGGAGATTCCCACGGCAGGGAAACAGGAAAGTTGCCTTGCAGACTCTCTTGAATTAAATGACTTACAGTATCGGTGCGAAGTTCAGATCAGGCGAGCTGAAGAATTCATCTTGTACAGGACCATTCAGTCATTTGTATGAGCACTGTCAGTTCGAATCAATGACTCATTCCTGCTTGGCCGATTTCCAGGCAAATTTATCGCGCGCAGCTTTTCTTCTTGTCTTACCGTCGCAACATACGACGGGATTTTCAGTTTTCAGTGTGCGCTACCAGAACTATGATTCTATGGTACAGCAATAAACACCAGAACTTAATGTAAGTACAGGTACAGAACTACAGTGTACAGAAATATACAGTGTACAGATACAGAACTTAATGAAAAAGCTAATTTGCTGTCGGTTGTTCATTTGTGATTTGTTATCGTAAAAGCCAAAGGGGAAAATAGATACCTAATTCCGATTGTTGCAAAGCCATGCAAGAAGCGATTAGAATTATTTTCCAGTGGATTTACAAAAGCGCATTTGAACAGTGTGTGGTTCAATAAGCGCAGCAGTGGAAAAGTGTTGCACTAATCGCTTGCTATGGGTATCTCCATTTTTCTTGCTGCAAGCGGGTTGCGTCGTTGCGGTTAGGAAAATGCAAGAGACTACCATCTGGGGAAGGGTGTGCCTAATGCGCTAGGCGCCCGCCTGCGATGTCATTGACAGGTCTTGTATACACCTCTTGCATGCATAACTGTGCGCGCAGCTTACTAGTGCGCATCAAAAATACCAGAAATGTGTTGACTATAACTTTTTGTATCAAAGAAGATGTTTTGGAATGATTTCATGACTAAATTAGATTTATTTTGTCCACGAAGCCTGTTTATTATGCTGTAGCCGCGGAAGAGCAATGGGAACTGGGAAGTGAGTTGCTGGTCTCATCGCAGAGGGGAGACCTGTCAGCGACTCAGCGAGATGCGGACCTCACATCCATGACTGAGTTAAATTATTTTCTCTCTTCATTTAAATGTCGCTGATCACCTTTGGAAAGATTAAGAAACGAAATATAAAAGTGAGTGATGCTAACGGCTAACCGTTTTGTCGCCGTAACCGAGCTTCGTGCAAGCGTTCCATCCCCAAGCTGTGGATCGTCCTGTGCATGGCGAGAAGATCATTGCCCAGGCTTTGAGGAAGTATTAGTCGAGATTTTTCCAACTTGTGGATTGATCTTTAACGCGCACAACAGTCGGAATGCTTCGCACACTACAGTTTCGTGGCGCATGTGCAAGAACTCTTCTGGAAGACGACGAGGGGGAGAGGCTGATATTGTGCCGACGTCCGCGGGCGGTCGGAGGAGGAAAATTACTCTATTATCTTAGTTTAAAGCATTTTCTTGAGCACTGTAGTGGCTTTGGGTGGGACTTTAGGTTATGTTTTTTTGTGTAGAAAAAGCAGTTGCTTTTATCGGAAACCCTGATTTGGCAAAGGCTTTGGCGTCTGTACGAAGCGCCTTTTTTAATGAAAACACGGAAGAATGGGAATATACCAACTGCGGAATTCTGAAGATAACGGAACCCATAGCAATTGTTGTCAGTTTCTTGTGAACATGTTGACAAGTATTATGTTTAGTAGAAGTTTATGGATGTCGGGCCCGCGTATGCGCTGAAGACGTGTTGGCCATTTTGGGGTGGAACTGGGTGGACGGGAATGGAATGCCCTCCACTGCAGCACAGCCACACCATGCCCGGTTGAGGCGCCCAAATTACATACCGTGGACTTGCTGAAGCATCGCCATCCCGAAGTAAGAAGGCGTGCAATGGTTTCACTGAAGTTGTACGTTTTCTTATACCTTTGAATGCCTGTTTCATGCTCTTGCTGCCTGCCTTGTGAACGTATGACGCGCCACGCCTGCTCTGGGCCTCGCTTATGTGCTTTCTTCTTTGATTGTTTCTTTTCTTGGCCGTGTATGAAACGGACTGATGGTCCTTCTGTTGATAGCGTCACGAAGCCCGGTTGTGCGAAAACTGTCGGACGAAGAGGCTCAGAAACTACGAGAAGCGGCCGTGACGACTAGCGACGAATACCTCAAGTGAGTGCATCCGCCGCTGTTTGAATTCCGTGAATGGATGGAGCCACTGGGTCAGTGCTGGCGGTGATGGATCCGCTCAACCATGCACGTGGGCTGCAGGTACCCCCTGCTGCTAGCCGCTGAGGGCCCAGTGAGTGAGGAGCCGCGCAAGTCCTCCAGGCGGTCTGTGGCCCGGTAGACACCGGCTTCAGCCCTGGAGTGGGCTGTTACACGTGGTCTTCCCCGAGCGCTTCGGTTACCGCGCCGGTCTCGACTGCTTGCTAGTGTGGCAGGAGCCTTTCGTTTCCGTGCAGAAGCGCTCCTAGTCCTGGCTGGTGATTCTGCTGGCCAAGCCTGGCTGCCAGTGGTGGGAATTCGAGGCCGCCATATCGACAACCTGGAATGTGGGACACCGCCTGACGGAGGGCGGCCATGCCAAGGAGACGGTCGGTTTCGTTGCCTTCGAGGATCCTGCCGACACGGATGACTTCTTGTTGTGGCGTGCTCTGTGCCGAAGGCTCGGCTTGCATCCAGCCTGCTGACTGGCTGAATTTGCGTAAGGCGGAATGACATGGCACGCTCTTGCAGATGGCCGGTACGTCCACTGTGTGCATGTGTGAACTTGTTGGAGATAATGGCGCGTTGTGTCGCCGTTTGTTTCAGGATAACTGGGAGTATTACAGCTTCATCTTGCTAACGCTGGGCTGGACGGCTTGTGCCTGTTTTCTCCCTGTTCCACGCTCACTGACTTCGATCTACTTGGCACACGATTTGCTGTTTGACCGTCTCAGTTGATTCATTTGTAATTTACATCCCAATCTCGTCACGAGCGATTGTGTCAGCATATTACATCGATTTTCGATTCGATTTTTGCCAGCGAATTAAATGCATATTTATTTTCTGCGAGAAAGTACGTTTTAGGCATAAAAAAGTTGTCGTAAATGTATGAATAAATACGGAAATTTTATTACGTGAAAAACAGCTGAGAATCTAGCTACATACATACGCAAACTACCGAAAGTACTGCACTTTCAGCCATTCTGTTTGACAGAGAACAGAAGAATAAGGAAATCGTTCCGAACAATAAAAAAACAGTGTGTTTGTACTGTAAAAGTAAAAGGTTAAAACTGGCCGCCCTCATGTGGGTCTGGCTGAACAATTTCCGTACAGGAAGGGCAGAGTTGAAACAGAACTTGCGCCTGTGCTCTGATGAAAGCCGACCAACGGTGCATGTACTCTTGCACATATGCACGAAAAACTGGCAGCATGCGAAAATTAAGTTTAGTTTTACATAGAAAATGCATTGAAACCCCAAACTTTATATGCTTATGGACTATAGCAATGCACAGACAAACGTCAGAGTCACAGCAGTGATTCCTTGACAGCCCCTGCAAGTTATTCTTCCAAGTTATGCGAAAAACGAAAAGCGTTTAAGGAAGTCAGGAATGAAACATTGGACGTAAATTGGAAAGCATGTTTTTCACACGGTGACGAGACGTGGTGTTACTCAGCGGGGCGGAAGTAACTTCGTCGGCATACGCATACGCTTCGTGAACACGCTCAATATCTCTAGCTCGCAAACGGTGGTTGCCTGAATGTCTGTAATTGGCGCTTAGGACACACTTTTCTGTATTGATGTAACGGTAACGGTGCTATGAGACACTTCAGCCACAATTTCCTGTACCTCATGCATTATTAATTTCTGTAATACTGTTCAATTTTCAGGCTTTTGTTTCTTCCAGAATAGCACAAACATAGTTTTCATCAGTACCGTGATTTCTTGGATAATTTTGACTTGTGTCTACTCTGAAAGGTATAATATGGCATTTCAAGCCACAAAACGGTAAGAAAGTCCGTCAGTGAAGATCTTGTGATTCTTGTCAGCCGAGCACGTTATGCAGAGGCTTCAGCGCTTCATACTCGCTATGGATGAAATGTAGGATCAGTTGTTAGACTGTCTTCACAGATGAAATACCCTTTTGTAGGGTGTTAGCATTTGGGAAAGGTTGGGACTGGTTGGGAATGGTGCGCCATGGGAAGAAGGGGAATGGTGCTGCATGGGTCCGCCCCAAAGGCGACTGGAGCGCGCGACGAGCCATCTCTTCTTGCAGCCCGCTGCTACAGATCCACACCACCGCGGCCCCCAAAACCGTTGTCGTCCCTTCTCTTCCCCTGTCTGCCCGAGATCTCGACGAGTTTGTACACAAGGTACTACGGTCCGGTCTATTTTGGCGTGTTACTGTATTACTCTGTTTATGATGCCTGAGGGCTGATACCGTTTGCAGTCAGTCTGCGGATTACAGTGTTCTTACAATTGGACGAATTACAGTTGCAGACTGAACGCAGTACGAATGGGGAATTGCTGGCCGCCCTGAAGGACTTGCTATCGGAAGCCAAGACTCGAGGAATCGACAAGTCTGCCACAGTGACAGCGGCTAATGTGGTCCCGCAGGAGGATTATGCACAGTAAGTAGCGTGATGTATGCTTGGGGCGGGGGGTGGGGAGCGAAGTCTGGGCATTGTACAACTGGTCCATAGGCGTTCGCTTCATTTTCTCCCACACTTATGCTCACCACTGAAATTTTGAGGCAAAATTGCGCAGTTCGAACGATACCCGTCGGTGGACTATTGAAAGGGATTTCTTATAATCGGGTTTTTCCCCAGGTACCTGGTGAAACTGGATAGGAACGGCGTGGTGGATGAGGATATGCGCAAGTTGTTCACAACGTCCGACGGCGACTGGGCCGACCACGAGGAGTACGAACCCTGGAACAAGCTGCTGCAGAAGCTCTTCCCCGCCCACTGTGGCTTCCGTGTGGTTGAGGAGAAACTGCGCACGTCCACCTACTTCTCCGCGGCGGAGAACAAGATGCTGAAGAAGGACGAGCCGTTCATTGTGGTGCAGAAGCGGATGGCCGACGGCAGCTGGCCCGTGGTGCTGCTGGCCCAGGGCTACGGGCGGCAGTTTGAGGACAATCTGGAGCTGCACTTCCCCGACGTCGTCCACTCTCTGGTCAAGATGGCGGGGCGACTCCGGGACGACGGCACAGCTCAGGACAGCATGGCCTTGCTGGCCTTCTTTGCCGAGGACTTTTGCTGGCACATCCACCACAAGGGCGCCGACTCCATCCGCCAAGGTCCGAGATACGACGCGCGGGAGGTTGCATCAGCTAAGACGCTTTTCCAGATCGCTCATTTCGTTCGCTCTCTGTAGACCTAGTTTTACGAGGCGATGTCTAGGGCGGATTGTAATTACCGATGTTAATGTCTGTTAATGTTTCGGGATAATGTTACTTATATGTTCCGAAAGTGTATCCCGCTGTCTCATCCCGGGTAATACCATACATTTCTCTTTCTTTCTTGTACTTCTTAGTTGTGTATGGTTTCAGTGTATGTACATTGAAAATAATCTTGTGCGCAATATGCACAAATTCGGACGTGAGTAAATGTAATTAAAGAACAACGTTAATTAAGTTTATGCTCCACCATCTTTTACAGTAAATCTCGTGTGTCGCCGTGGTTTTACGACGGCCAGAATAACCGCTCCGATCAATAAAATGCCATTAATAGACAAAACCATTCCGAACACTATCATTACGCTGTGGTCACCATTTTCGACACGAACCGCCCGAGTTTTCGTGCGAAACGTAGTCTTCATTCAGCTTACACTCTTTTCCGGCAAGGCGATGCCAAAAGCAGACACATACCATGTACTCCTGCAAAATCGAGCCCATCAGAGTACACCGTATGCAGTACGACCGGCAGTGGTCGGTTACTGAATACACTGTCATAAGCGGGATCATTTTCCAAGTTGTTTGTGCATGCTTCAATGAAGACGCCTTCGTCAGTATTTCCGTTCTCCGCGCGCTACGCTTGCTAAGGATCTTCAAAGTTACAAGTTATTGGGCGACTTTACGAAATCGGATGCTGTCTTTAATGAACTTGTCGCATTTTTGGTATGAGCAGTGTTGTTCGACCGGATGTTGAATTCCCAGATTACTGGGTAATCCGCTCTTGGGACTTAATAATAATAGGCTCCATCGTCAGCGTACTGTTTTTAATTATCTGGTTTATACTTATATTTGTCCTGCTCCTTATGCAGCTGTTGGGAGGAAAGTAAGTACGAGTGTACAAACGTAACTATTAAATGTTCATTGATAATTTAACAATGAATCGCTTATGAATCATAAGAGGAGGAAAGTCTTCACGAATCGCTTGCTATGGGCATCTTCATTTGTAGTATTGCAAGCGGGTTGCGCCGCTGTCGATAGAAAAATGCAAGAGACTACCATCTGGGGAAGGTGTCCCTAATGCACGTGTCGCCCGCCTGCGATGTGGCTAACATGTCTTGCATATTATAACTTATACTCTCCCTTCTCCCATTTTGGTCGGCCGATGTCTCCTAATTCGCTACTCTACGTGTAATTTTTGCCAATAGCTCTAAAAACGCCTAAAATGGCGCTGGGGGTCCATCGCGTGTTCATTTTTTACGAACGTGTTTTGACGAATTCTAAAAAATTTTCAAACTTTGTTTTTTCGAATACGACATGGCGATCGCTCCGTATGGCA
>JAQGAU010002760.1:0-14676 GCA_034698045.1 Paramacrobiotus richtersi
AAACGAAACAGCGATCGCCGCGTATGGCAGCGCGATATCTGCAGCAATTACATATTGCAGCTCTAGCATACGGCTGTGTGCATTTACACCGTTACCGTTGCTTTGCACCGACGTTTTTTCGCCACGTACCGCATGTGAAGTATGGACTAACGGCGCGTTCGAATTTCGAAGCGCGTTCAATAGAACTCTAAATCGGATCTGTTAATCGGAGTACGTGTTCCCGTTCCCTGTTCTACTTATAACTTTTTCCTGCGCGCGAAAAATGTGTAAAAAACGATACAACATATAGAAGTAGGCGTGTTGAAGTTCTGATAACTAACTTATTCTACATATTTTTCTGAAACATTTCAAACGTTCTTTGCTTAAAACAAAAAAGCGATCGACATGTACGGACGCGTCGCATATGCAGGAACACATGTGGGCATTGTTCCAAGGGGTTAGCCTAATGACGTTTGAATGCGTATACAATATCGCTTTCAGTACCTCACAAGGCCGTATTCGGTATTCGCCGGATCCAAAACGGTATACACAGTACTCGCCCCGCGCAAAATCTGGTTTTAGTTCGCATTTTCTGCCAAATTACTCGTCAAAAATTGAAACAAAAAGTCCTTGAAAAACCGAATGAGACTTTCACAGTATAGTACTTAAACATTATACAGGCGAAAACTAGCTCTTGCGGATGTGTGCGAAGATGTACAACGAAGGGCAGAGTGCAGACTCCTTGAAATTCATTCTAATTTTGAAAATATGCTGTAGGGCCGCTATGGCTCACAACAACCGCCGCATCTATGGCAAACTTCTGAGGAATTCGGTGCATAACAAAACTCTCGAAATATATGTTTGTAAATTGTACGTGAACTTGGTTAACAAACTGCGCAACATACTGCACGTATACATTATTTTTTTGTCTTCCCATCCACGGTTTATAACATTTTTTGGATACCACAGTCAACGAAAACCACAAAACTTTTTCCGAGCTCCGCACGCAAACTGGCTCTATGTTCTGCCCACCGAGGCCGGAGCCGAGGTGGGCCTTGTAGGATACAGCATCCAGTAAGAATTTCTGGCTAAAGCTCGCCAGAGCTGTCACTGAGTTCTGACCTACACTGTTGTTTTTTGGGTAAATCAACGTTTCGAACCATGTAGCTATCTTGTACGCAACCATATATCGGTGTTACTGTGAGCAGAATAAAGATGGGAGATGCATTGTTTTTTTGCTATAGAATACCCACCGTGGGGCCTTGGCTACCAATGGTGTGACATCGGAAAACATTCCTGACAATCAGCTGATCGCGTGCAGTACTCTGATCGCTTTGATGAGGTGCACCAAGCGCTGCAAATACTTCTCTGCTGCAAAATTTGTCAGTCTGAATCGCATCGTTCTCCTTCAGGTGAGTGTGTGTTTTTCCAAGAACGCCGTATTTCCGCGAAGTCGGTTGAACGGCTTTCGTTGCAGATGGCAGTGTTCCTCGTGACGATTGTGTCTTTTATGTGGGCGCGTCGCGCAAGCTGAACCGAAGCTTGCCTAGTACAGCTACAGTATAGGTGTGACCAGCAAGCTACCGCCCCTTCTCGTGTTAATTGGGACGAATTTTTTATTTTTAGCTGTTGAAATTTTTATTGTGTCGATATTGCTGCTGGGCAATTGCTAGATAAATCTAATGTAAATAAATCTCGTATCTGCTTGAAACGCAGTTACGTAGATAATAATCCGCTGCGGTGTGAACTGCTAACGTTTTAGTTCTGGTTTAGTCACGGTGCTGATAAGCACACTTTTGTACTCACGTAGGTAATATTCAAACGAACTGGTTGCTCAGAAGTCGCGGCTTATTGTGCACTGGTTCTGGGACGTCTGCATGCAAGTCCACCATTTGAGGCTTCGTTTTTTCATGGTCCCGTCGACAAGCTAATGTTTTATTTCGATAAAATTCATTCGGACAAGGACAAGCAACATAACATCTACGTTGAATCACGACTGCGCTCTATGCTGTAAGTACCGGGCCGGATCGATGTGAATACAGAGGAGCGAGAACACAAACAGGCGCATAACTAAAGAGAGACACTACAGATACACCAAAATTACGAGTAGTATGTGCGAGACTGTCTTTGGCTGGCTCGTTCAGTTCTCAGGCTCTCAGCGACGGAAAGGTCGAACGACGATTCTCTAATGGTGGATACCATACATTCGTGAGTAGAAGCGCTGGCTGCCTCGCTTACGGTTTCTTCAGTCCCCATGCGCAAGATAACCAAGTACCTAATAGTATAAAATTTAGCGACAGGAAGCTAAAGATCATCCGGATGCTTTGCCGAGAGAGAAATTCCCGGCTGACTCATTCTGCTCAACGCGTACTGACCACCAGATGACCCGCATTATCGGGGATAATAATACTGGTCATATTCGCTTTATTCGGGTAGTAGTGTATGGATGAAGCTTGTTATTATCTGGGTTCGTTAAAAAATTCCTGGACGATACCGACTTGCCACTCGAAGACTCTTGTGGGGAAATTTGTTCGGGTGGTCAACGTTTCGCTCTTTGGACGGTTTTGAGGTCAGAAAGGGTTTTTCGGTTTGATCGGCGGGTGCGAACGGGAGGGCAGGTAACCTATTCCTTTTTGAGGCTTGCAGATTAACTTACTCGTTTATTGTGCTGTGTGCATTGGTATTGGTAAATTGTAACTGATTGTTCGAATGTTTTCTTGGTGTTTGCTGTTGGCGAAAACGAGATGTAAATTATTTTCTGATGGTTTTAATATTCGACCATCTTGCTCTGCTCTGCCTTGAAGTGTTCTAGCTATCGTTTTGGTCGGCGGTTGCGTATTTTTACCTCGTTATATTTTAAGCACTCATAATCCGGATTTCTTGGTTATTTATGTTTTTGGTTATGCTCGAGAACTGGTTGGAATTCTGTTCGATAACATTATTACGGCTACAGCGTGTTTTAGCGTCAAGCGTGCGGGGTTTGTCCTCCGTCGGGCCATACGATTCCCCTCAAGCAAAACAGTCAGGCTCTTAATATTATTTTCAACTCCTGCTTCCGATCTGCAGAATAACCGGTGAAACAGTAACGTCAGGATCGGTAGTACTGTCAGCCAACTGCACTTCCGTTTGGACTTTTGTTTGGCGCTCTAGAAAGAGGACGATCTCATCTGACAGAAATATTCACGCTCTGGTTATTTGGCGACGAAATCTTGCTGACGTCAATAATGAGTGTACGGTGCACTTACAGGGGAAATTGTACGAAGTTGTGAATAATTATAACATACTGAGTCAGTTGGGCAAAAAATGCCGTGAAGTTGTTTGCCGCGGTTGCACATGACCGGAACCTGAGTATGCGGACAAGGTTTGCTTTTGGTAAGGGTATGACACCGAGTGCATAGGGCCAGAAACTGAAATTTGAATATGCATCTGCACGCCCGGCGTCGCCCGCTAAAGCTACCACAGGAACAACGGTATTTGCATCCGTACCTGCGGGATGGTTGGTCTGTTGACCGAGAAAACACGGCCACGCCGCGCCTGAAATACACGACGCTGACCCATCGAGGCGTGCAGCCCTTGTTCCAGTAGCTTGCCGACAAACATGAACGAATGGGCGAGCAGATCCGGATCGATTCGATAGGGTCCAGAAAGCGTGCCTATGGCATGCTACAAAATAAAACCCTTAGACAATCAAATCACAATCAAAGCGGTCTCTCGCAACAGGCTGTCTAAGCTGTGACATCGTTCCTGATCCAAGCGGTACACACACACTTTAGTCACGTTCAGATCAAATCTGCGAGGCGAATGCAGGTGTAAAACAACCCGGTTGTTGGTCACTACACGGTTGTTGTTGTCGGTTGCTTACCGCTGTTCGCATTCTGACGACGTCTTGGTAGTTGCCACCACAGATTCGCAGGTGCCGACCTGGCCAGATCGGTGTCATGGTCAGAATCGGTGACAGTAGTTTCTTTACTTGACAAAGCTGGTAGCGTTTATGGGGCGGTTTCTCAGTGTCTCACCTGTGACCCGACGGCTGCTGATAAAAATTTACACTCACGCCGGTGTTTCCTAGCTGTAGTGATAGTTATGCGCCAACATGCAGTACAAGCTACAGAAATGATCTTGTTTACCAAGGTCAGCTTATGGTCCATTTTCCAAGTACCTCGTTACCGATCAGGTCAATTAATCCGTACTTACCTCATCGGAAGCCTGCACCACTGCCACGACTACCCAGGTCATCATCCATATAATTAAAATCCGTTCTTGCATAAGGGCACCGTGATGGTCTCCAAGTCCTTGAAGAGGCCCACGCTAAGCATAACAGAAGCGATTGTTTGTGCAATCCAAATACACGCTGCAGAAGTGACCAGTATAAGAGATGCGCCGGCAGAAATCTCTAGGTCTCGGATTAGTGTCATCAAATCCTCTTCCTGGCATTGACAATGCAGCAGGGACTCTACCAGCTTGCACTCGCACAACACAGATAAATGCGATTTCAGGTCACGCAGTTTTTGATTAAAGTGGGAAACCATTTCGCGGAACCGCCAAGGTATACGGTGGTGATGTAAAAATTACTGTAAGCGATCAAAAAGCAGCTAACCGACAGGGTGGCTATCCATATATCATTAACCAGGCCTGAAACCGTAAACATCGAGTACTGCGTAGATTTGGGATTTCGATAACTGGACATAATTGGTTTGACGAAATGCAGGGACGACGCCGATAACAGCGCAAGTGCGCAGATGTGAGTCGATACGAAAATGCTTAAGCGACAGGGTTTAGGAAACGAACATGAGCCAAATACTGGATAATGAAAGTATCGTAGAAATACCGCCAGTCCAAAAAGCGCAACGGTGGCATTGCTCTGCGTTTCGGTCAACAGTATGGAGTTAAGAACGGGATTGTAGTTTGTACAGTTAACTCGACGATCAGCAAAATTATTCAGCGTATAATCTAACAAGTCTAAGATAACGAGAAACGCGTGTATAACGATAGCCAGACATTTGATCCAGTTTACAAACTGCTGTCGAGCACACAAGAAGCTGACTTCTGACAACGAAAAATCCATTATTGTAGACTCAGAACGGAAAAGTTACACTTATTCACTGCAGTATATACAAAGTACCGCAAGATCCCATCGTTTGTAAATTTAAATGAAGTAGCAGCTGTAAATACGCAACCTTAAACCTAAAAGCGCGCATGCAAATTAACGCAGCTGGCGATATATTGTGAAGGTGTGGTACTGGTCACGGGTGATATAGCGGTGACAAAATGTGAATTTTCACTGGCTCTGTACATCCGCATGTGGTACGTGGTTAGACTGTCCAATCTACCGGTATTTTGACATTACTATACGTCACTACTGTGCGGACGTGTCAGAGGTTGCTTCAGTCTTTCAGTTTCAGACGACGATCATAAAGAGGAATTTCCCTTACTTCTATACCTAGACTGGTTACTGGAATTCTCTCCGTACTCCGTAGTCCGGCGAATGAATGTTGACATCAGAAAGAAATTAGCGTCTGCGCCATTCGCGCACGATAAAGGCGTTGACTGTACCGTGGATGTCCTGTACTTACTGGAAGAAGTAAGCTCTTTTAATCTTTCGTTCGTTGTCATAGGCTTTGTAAGAAGGGCGTAGCAGAATCTGAGTAGGCAATGCCAGAACCGTTAATTACAGTACACCAAAAATATCCACGAAAGGTTGTTTAGTGCTACGTGGACAATTTACGAACACGCCGTGGAAGTCGTACATTAGGTTTTAGATTTATGCTTGCGGTACATGATGACCATACATCACCGGTACACCAAACAGGAAAGCTCACTCACCGATGGCTGAAGGAACACAGAGTTTAAACTAGCGCAAACCACAGTCCTTTTGTGAATTCAGCATCGGAATTAACTGATGTTTTGCTCACTGTCGTGGCTGACCACCCACAAGCGCCGACGCTTGTGGAGTCGACTCAACATGAAACCCATTTCGACTGAGTGTACTTATATAGATCCTCCGCTCCGCTTCGATCGAACAGACAGTTACAGACTGAAATAAAATTGACTTAAAATGGATGTACGGGTCAGAAATGACCGTATTCGTTACACAGAAACGGCGTCTTCTAGCCTACAGTACCAATAACGGATCGCAAGAAACCCTGAGACATCAACCAAAGGTACGTTCGTTATTAAAGTACTGTATTATTAATGTATCACTGCAACACACACCATTTCAGACGCACATATAAGGACAGTAGATTAAGGCTTAATGATGCGTCATGCGTCATCTGTTAAGCAAAAAAATACCGGTTAAAGTTGGAATAAACATAGAAGAACTAACTGTAAAAGGTATACGTGACGGAACATTTACGCTTGACATTCGGGGTGATGAGACTGACAAAACCTTTATATCTCATGTAGTGACATGTACCGCGTAACTGAATTATTAGCGACGATTACTGGAACAACTGAAGCACACCGCACGTACCTATATATATCGGACAGTTTACGTACCGACAGCATTAAACAAAATACTTACCATAGATGAAAAAGAATAGCTGCCGCTTTCACTTATCGTTTTGCTTACATGCATATGGCAGTACATGCACATAAACAAACTGGGCGGGGGGTACTGCTAATTACAGGACATGGATAAGGACAAGGCCATGGACAGGGCACTGGACGACAAGGACAGGACGCCGACTAAGGGCAATGGGCAGGAGTAGGACATACCTCAGGAGTAGGATCTTGGCTACTGTTCCGTCGCGTGCTAAATGGGACAAATTTTTCATTTAATTTTTGGAAATTTTATTGTGTCAACATGGTTTCTGGGCTTTTGCCGAATAAACAACATACCTCATCTAGCGAGATACATTATACATTTCTAGCACCTTCCGACATTCACCCACCACTGTGTAAACAGAATTCTTTCTCCGGTGTGCCAGGGGTATCGGAAAGGTCACCTTGCCGCCGGCGCCTGTAGCTGGTGTAGAGTGTAGACAATCATGTGGGGCTCACACTGCCGGTGATAGGGCTTATCAGGGCCATAAACTCCATTTCGTCGCTGGAGGAAACACTCGGAAGGTGGTGGGTGAATGTCGGAAGGTGATAGAAATGTATAATGTATCTCGCTAGATGAGGTACGTCCTACTCAGGCCCATTGCCCTTAGTCGGCGTCCTGTCATTGACCAGTGTCGTGGCCCTGTCCTTGTACATGTCCTCTAATTAGTAGTACCCCTGGGCTGGTCTGTGTGGAAACGGATCGTCAGCGGCAAATGCCCTCAGATGCTTACCATATGAAGAGAATCTTGCTTTCGACGAAACAGAACGATAGTTATACAAAACGTATAATATTATGTCATAATTTTAATATGCACGTGTTTCTACGTACACGGAATACGTACACAGAGGTTTTTTCGGAACATAACAGAAGTCTCGTGAAGCAGCGAACGCTGCGGCCTGTGTTTCTGCTTAGCAACATGAATGTTTCTCGAAGATAGACTAATCCCAGTCAGCATTCATTCGTAAGCTTCTCAGAAGGCAGACCAGTGTGACTAATTAGTGTGATCTCTTGTACATCCTCCTTCGGTGACCTTTAAGGCTTTAACTCAACTTGGAAATTATGCTTTGGTGGAAGGTGTGGATCGGTCTGGCCATGATGGCCGTTAGCAGCGTTGGCCTGGCCAGCGCCCGTTATTACGACGACAGCTGGGGCGGTAACGAGTTTGCCGATACACCCTCTTACTATTACGCTGGACCATACGCCCGCCAGATGGCCGACCAGCCAGCCTACGGAATGCCCCTCCAGCGCGAGCGCCGTCGGCCGATGTATGGCTAGCGCCCCGGACCGCAACAACCGAGCAGTATCCAATGCAGACAACTATTCTTAATACTGCACTAGGTGTCTCTCGATATTCATTTGATTACTCCTAAGTATAATTATCATCCCATGGCGATCTTCATGGTTGCGTTGGAACCAGTTCTCATGACGCAGTGCACTCTTAGACGGGATTCTATTGTCCAGCGATGTCGTGCGTTTTCCGAAAATTACTGAATACTATGTTTTGCTTGTCCATGTTCTACGCCATATTAAAGTGTCGCTTCCGCTTTCGACTACTTTCCAGTGTGTTCACCACAATACAAGTAAAATCGACTGTGGTCGACGTAGTCTGCGATATACGTCAACATCATTCTGATCCAGTGACAGGACAGAAAATTTGGTCTGAGTAGCTTTCTTGATGTACGTAAAATATCCATTTGCTCAAGGCATTGCTAAACCACCATTGTGGTCCTGGGTCCACCTTGATTTGCTGAATTCCACGTAAGCACTTTAACTTGGGTCTTCACTGTAGATTCGGTATGCGTTGCTCAGCAATTATACGAAGAGGGTTCGAACTCTTATTAAACCGGTTTACAGTTCGGTGGAAAACAGAAGCGACGGCAACAACATGACATGGAGGATGTTGTCAATGGAAACACCAAAACATCGGGCAGCGAGCGCTTTCCCAGTAACTCTTGACGTTTGTCAAAACACTTGGGAGGAAAGGGTGTACATGTTAATGGTGCACGTTTGATCAGACGTGTTATATCCCAGACCCAGATATTATGATATTTGGGTACTAGGTAGCACTGCCAATGTGCCGCTTTTCGCCTACAAAATTCGTACGCAGTACACGTTACCACTGCAATGCCGAATCATTGCCGATACGTGGTGTATCGTTCATCTTTCATTGTCAGAACAGTCAGTGGCAGTTATTGGGGGAGTCTCGCTCCCTGTGACAGAGAAGTTCGGACGTTGTCGCACAAACCCGCAACCGGCGTTCCCCAGAACACAATGCGAGGTGCCATCTATGGTGCTCAAGTTGTAACGTCATCCTGTTACAACTACTGTACTTTTAACTTTTTGGTTAGGAATCTACTAGACTACGGTACTAAATCTAGCAAGCATCTTCCAGACGGAAACGATGCACATTTCTGCCCATAATCCATTCAAGCAGTAACTACAACTGCGTGAAAGTGTACGCCACCGGCAGATTAGCTGTCGAATATCGTAGACTCGTGCAGACCAAATTACGAGGCAAAACGGTACATGTAAATTACCGGAAGGAAAAGAAAAAGTACATAAAAACTGACTTTTGTGTACATCTGTATGACGCGGGCAGTGAATAGTCGGTTTTGGCACGTTTCCCTCACCATCACAGAAGACTATTAATTTGTAATAATAGTATTGGTAATACTGTGCAACCGGGATTATGCCGAATAAACAACAATTAATTTGTTTACCGTACAGTATATTCAGACTTCAAAGCAAAACCCAAAGAAACGGACTTGGAAAATTCTCTCACACGGAGAAGAGTCAGAAGACCAGTTAGTTTTCGAAATTTGCATTTTCCTTTTGCCAGTTTACGATCCGAGCAATCTGGAAATCTTGGATAAACGCTCCCGTGCTGTGGCAGCATGTCTGGATCGCAGAGTATTTCACCCTGGGGATGGCGCGAAGCATCCAACGGATGTGATTGAGGTTTGTTTCTCTGCCAGCAGTGTTCTGTCAGTTTCTCCGCTTTGATCTGCAGGTATGCGGATAGAACTGTTACTGCCATTCTGTTCTGGTGGTCATTCTTTCTTGATTACTAATAAGACTTATTTGTTTCTGCTATTTGTTATGTTATCATGCAGAGCGTTTGTTAGCATGTTTCATAGTCGGTTTCTTCGTGTAGAGGATGCGTTTGACAAAACATCACTGAACGAGAAAAAAGCGTTACAGTGCAATGTTACAGAATTTCACATACTAGCTATTAACAATAAGCATGCAATGAACACAGGCTTGCAATATTTGACAGTGAGCTGACAGCGAACACTGGAATACAATGCCGAACCCGCCTGTTGTACTTGGATGTTGACTCACAAGTCACAATCAGGACGTGCATCGTGCTAGATTTGTAATTACTTGTATTACCGAAGCGCTTTCAAGTTCATATGCAAAAATTAGATATTTTGTCACTGTTGTGTGCTCAAATCCATCCGTCCCAAAGAAAGGTTTCTCCTTGAGAAGAAATCTCAGGCAGAAGATGGATTACCCCTGAAACTGCTGTTTCGGTGGCATGAAACAATCTATTTCCTGGTAAAACCACCATCCTTTGACAGCTGACCACAGCACACCGGCATACGGAAGTAAATACCGCGTACGCTGCGTACTGTTAGCTCGGGAAATGGCAGAGTTCGCCGAGCGTCGTCATTGGCGCGTCCATGTCCATTTTGTGCATTCTTGTCCATTCCCCCCGCAGGAGACTGGTCAGCGACGACAAAGAGGCTTACTTAACCGCAGCTTTCTACGTCCGTCGCGGTAATGATCAGCCGTCAATTAGACCCATTAGCATGTGAATGGTCATGCACGAGCGCCTCTTCACTCCTGTGCAAACAATCCGGCATGTGTACACACGCAAGCAGACACTTGTTTTCCGTCCGCGCCGGTAATCTCCCGACTAATCCTATATATTAACAGCGCACGCCGTCATATTTCCACAAACCATAACGCCAATTAATTATCTCTCGCTTTTCTATACCGTGCAGCTGACCAGCGACACCATGAAGTTCACTAGCGTTGTGTTTGTGTTGACCTGTGTGGTGCTGGTGCTGTGCACGCTGGAGACAACGGCCAACTTTGGGTATGGCGGATTCGGTGGATACGGACTAGGGTATGGGCTGGGATTCGGGTATCGGTACCCGTTCTTCGGGGGAGGCTTTGGTTATCCATTTGGCGGTGGATTTGGATATGGCGGGTTCTTGGGTGGACCGTTCTTCGGGAAGCGGAAATAGGCGATGTTATCGGGGATTACCAACAATGTAAATTATTTCGCATGGACTGTGTGTTATGCTACTGTCGCTTTCCTTCGCTGTGCATTCGAGCTTGTTCTTGTCATCATTCCTGAAGTGAGTAAGAAAGGTCAACATTTGTATACTCTGGAAGATTTGCTCAAACGATCTAATTCTCATGTCTAAATTGTCTGCATCGCGACCGATGTCGAAACATTGAATAAACCAGCAACATTACACAACCTTTCCGATTTCTCTGTTTTGAACTAGAAATAATCGCCGTTCCACTGCATGACCGTACCGTTCCTTTAATTTGAGAAACTAACCGTAACCGAAAACCAAAACTGGCACACAATAAAGCGAGCAGATGTCTGTATCTGTACTGTAACTGCATAACACATGCAGGTCGAATTATGTTGTCAGATTTAAAGCAATTGGGCCAATTAACCGACGAATGAAAATCAAATACGTCAAATTAGATCTATTCGGTAAAGCAAAAAAATCCTGAATTAAAACAATGTCAGATAAAACTTTGGGTTTTTTGTTCTTCTTTTGAATTCACATAATCTTACGTTGCGCCCATGCCAACAATGTCAAGTAATAACGATTTGAACGGGCGCAATTTTTGATACCTGCATTACAGTGTTTGTTTGCTAATATGTTCCACTACATCCGTGTATTGCAAGATTTGTAGGAATCCATTTGATAAAGCTGTTCAGTAACAAACTATGCAATCAAAATGTACACACCGGTAACACCATCCATGTATAATCAATACATGAGCAGCAGTAGATGGTTCCGCAAGCGCTACTTCCGGCCAGCTGTCTCTCAATAACAAACAACAGATGAATGTATTGTCCATCAACATAACTGCATGTTTATTTACTTTATTATGCACCCTTACATGTATGATAGCGGACTCGTACATGAACCACCAGAGCAGCATCAACTTAAGCTGCGTAAGAGTCAGAGTCGCCTTTCGAGAAACACTGCCATTAATTTTCGTCCATGATTAAGAATTTTGTTTCGGAAACTGAACATCTGATTCCTACAAGCTCGCGAAAGCACAGCAAACCCAGCATTTTATTGCGTGAGAATCGAGTGCATACAAGATAATCTTGTGACAGCAGACCGCAACTAATATTACAGATTTCACGAAAACAGATTTAGTAATCAGTAACAACAATTGTTTACTTTTGTGTGATTGCATATTTGTGTTATTAAAACATTAAAACTGAATATAGCAGAAGTTACAGCAAAAACAATCGAAACCGAAATTAAGTTGTACCGGTCCAATTTGGTTCAAGTACTTACTGTCGTTACAAAATAAGTATGTGTGTGCAAAGGGTCTTTAATCGGAATACTAATCGAACGGCAGACATAACCAGAGAGATTGTTCGCAAACGCGCTGAAGGAAACTGAGCAACAAATATCTCTAGAAATAAGCAGACGTTTTCCGCACTCGTACCAATGAGAACAAGTAAAGAATGAAGTACTGTAGTAGTACTCTGTATACACAAAAACGGGCAGTTTTTAGCTGTTTCATAAAAAAATGCATGATAGTAATGTAAAATAAGTACGTACTGCATACCCAAAATTTTGAAAATGTGCTATTCCGCTTAGAAAAATACTGTTGCAAAATACCTGGAACGGTTTGACTATAAGTTTCATGCCACGACTTGAGAATACTGCCTTAAAGGTCATCAATTTCTGGTAGCCGATACATGTTGCCGTGGCCCAATAGGGACTGTCGGCTACCAGGAAACTGTTGTTGACCGGATTTCTTTGTGCACTACTCCAGTACTGGGTCAACGCTTTGTGCGAGATGTTTGTGGCGCTGACGGGAGTTGACCCCCAGGTTGCCGTAAAACGTCGGAATCAGAGTGAACCTGATATTTAGACAGGGCAGGCCGCCCGACATCAGAAGGAACGCATAACTGTCCCAAATATCGTATTTCTATATAGGAACAGAAGTATAATTTAGGAAAGGAAATGCTTTCCAAGGAATAGATCTAGAATGTAACTTTCTGGAGTCCTAACCGTATGTACCGTACGATCAAGACCTTTTGACAAAGCAGCATTTCTCACACGCGCCCGGCCCGTTGTGCACATGTACAGATGCTTCCCCTGCAGCCAGTTCAACCCTCAAACACATTTTCTCACTAGGCAATGCACATACGATTGACAAACAGCCCTTTCCCGGAATAGTCCAAACGCAGATACAGCAAGAAGACCCAGAGACACACATATGTATCTACTTACCTATACATCTCTACACAGATTACGAACAGTATGGTAGTTAAATCAGCAGAAAATAGTTGTTCTTCCATGTGCCGCAAAATGTTAGAAGGAAATTGGGATGTCCAAGGTACGGGCTCCAAAACGGCCCTGGCTGTAAGCAAGAAGGCTGTGCAAGGTGAGTTTGGTCAGCTTGTGTAGATCCACCTCGGTCAGGTTATGTGTCGTCCATTTCCTACCGCGGTGATGTATGTTGTCGCGTGGGTCAGCGGACTGCATAGTGTTGAGGATCTGTCAATTACAACCAGCGTTCAATTTCGTGATGCACCATTGTAGTGATTGTACTACTGAGCAACCAGTACATCTGTGCTACATAGTGATACTGTATCACTAAAGAATTTCGTTGGTCATCAGGGATTCAGGTGGTGCCCTACGTGGTACAAGTACAGAGCAATACATAATATTAAACTGATATCCTTTTTGCGGATCACCCATAAACCACCATGACTATGCTGAAGTTTTAAACTAACAGCTGACAGCTAAAGTGAAACCCCCGCTCGAACACACAGATAAACGAAGTACGTATACGAGTGACCCGATGAAAAGTCTTACGTCTGGTGCGAATAAAGCGTATGTATTCCCCGCGTTGGTCCATGTCCGCAAGGCCTGATACTGAGCATCCTGCAGAGAAGGCAGGCTATCGTCCATCCGGGACCACAGCTCCTGAATTGTAATCCGCTGAGTCTTGCCAGTTTGTCCCTTGACAATATGGACATTCACTGCCAACCAAACACTGTCTAAATAACCAAGGGCACAACTGATCCTAACATTCCGCAGCAGCAACGTGTCACAGGCACTCCTCATTCCCTCCAGTTCCCCGATAAAATCCCGGAGCATCTCAACAAATCTCGGCTGTGCACTTGCTCGTAAAGACCAGCTGGCATCGGCCCACACTACCGTCGCGACTGAACCGTGAAGACCCTCCTTAACCAGTGTCCGCAACCAGCGCCCTCCGCATCGGGATGCACTGTGGACCACAGTCTCGGCATCTTCATTAGCGCTCGCATTAGCATGATCATGGGTGCCCGCGTTGATGATAATCTTGGTGTGCGGTGTCCAGCAGTGGTGCAAACTGGCCACTGACTTCCAGTCCTGGAGTCCAGCATTGCAATGTCTTAGAAGAACATGTGTCACACGCGGCGAGGTGAGGATCGCATCCCACAAAGCACACACCCGCCGGAGCCGCGTCCGATCCAGGCAGTGCACATACTGAAATACACTGGCCAGGATATCCCTAGGAAGCATTTGAACACTGTAGTTTGAGATGGACGAGGGTCCGCTGTTGGGTCGTAGTCCTGCGGTTGCTTCCAGATCTGTCTCAGACAGCTTGCGCTTTAGCCTAGTGCTGCACTCGTTCGTCGCTTTTTCCAGCAGCTCGAGTAACTTGCCTCCCTATAGGAGAAGGACGATGGTGTTTATGCCCGTGACACCCTACATCTACGTGTTACATTTTTTAAACTATATACTGTTTTTTAAAATGCAGACCCGTTCTGAACTGTACAGTACTGCGAAGTGCCATAAGCGTTTCCTTGGTGGCCGCTAATCAGTAATCGCTTACAGCAACAGTTGCGCCCCGGGCTGTTCGGGACCTGGACATTCCAA
>JAQGAU010002761.1:0-14674 GCA_034698045.1 Paramacrobiotus richtersi
TACCAAGCTCTCGTTGCACGCCGCCCGATTCTGCAGACTCTGCGCCAGATCCGCCTTGACATCCTTATCCTCCCGGTACTCCCACGCCATCTTCACGGCCTCCGTATACTTATTCTTAGCGTCCAAGAACCGCTTCTGTCGGAACAGTTCATTGCCCTGGTTCTTCACCGCGTTCACCTTCTCCGCCACCGTATTCTACCAAAAACCACTCATTCAACCCAATCTTCTTCATTTTCCGAACAAACAACCTACAGGCTCACTCAACGGTAGTCCCTTATCATCCAGTTGGGATGCATCCAGTCCCATACGGGACGGAGCATCCCCCGCGGACCGCGGGTAGGCCCGGCCCCGGCCGCGGTCCGGGACGGTGCGCCCGGTGGGTTTGGGACGTTTGGTGGAGGACTGGCGGGTCAGGAGGTAGTAGGAGGCAGCGGCGGTCAGGGGCACGCCGATGAGGAGGGCCAGCGCCCATTTGGGCCAGGTGGCCGGGGCGGAGAGGGACCAGGCGGCGGCGGGCGGGGGGAGATCAAGGGGCGGGCTAGGGGGAAGCAGAGGGAAGGGAGGTAGGGGGGAGTGGGTCGGGGGTGGTGGCATGCTGTCGGAGGAATTTGGTTGGGAGAATATACGGAAAAATACTGCTGGACCGCTCGTGCAGGATCTGATCACGAAACAGCAGCAAATGGCAAATTTAATGAAAATCAGTCGCCAGAAATCTCAGAAATGCCGATTTTCATGTTTGCTGGCGAGAAAGCACGGAACAGTCTCCCGAGGGCGGATCTTGTATGCGACACTGAGAATCAACGTAACGGCCACCCGAAAGTGGTATTACTATTGGTATTACACCAAAGTTCGACATGTTTCCGCATTTTATGAATGCAGCAAACGATTCTTACGTTCTTCATAAGTGGTAAATGGTAGATTCTGTATCGTTTAACGTTTTTTGTTTGCTCTCATCTTCCGGTCATGGAGAAAATCTATAGAAGCACGAACGCGATTTCGGATCGCTTCTTTATTCACTACATGCAGGTATACCAACAATTTATAAGATCACCATCAAGATGCACAAAAGGACTTTCTTATTTTTTCCTCATCCTTAGGATATTGCCATTTATACAGCACTGTTCTGGTTGACGCTAGCGGCAAGAACGTATCACAAAAGATACCAAAAGAGACATCGTTAATATAAAGCAAGACATAAGGTTGAAATTAACCATCTTCTGACCACCGGAATCGGGCCGTGTTGTGGTGGTACCAGTGTTATCCGGAGTGACCACCGAAGTGACTAACGCCCATCCCAATGTCCAGCTGACGTCCTCGTCGTTTACCTGCATCACACCGTAAAAACAAAATTTATTAAAATTTATTTAAGCATTGCCTATGTAATAACGCTTTTCTCTCGCTGAAAATTAATATAATATGTGAATTTGTTTTTTTGCGGTTCTGCATGAAAATTACCACCTTTCTACGAACGAAATGTACAAGTTCGCTAGGAAAACGTTGGCAAAAACTTGAAAAAATAATAATCGGGTCACTTCGAAATTAAATGAATTCACTACGTCAGTTATTTATTTATAATAAGAACTCAGTTATTTAATGAATTTATTGGTATATTTATTGTTTTTACATTTGAGTTAGCATTATAAAATTCGATACTATCATTTAAATAATTCTCTTCATAAGTGCTTTGTAATTTTCTTTATAACTATTTCATAATTTTATTTATAATATTTATTTCTTTATAATAATTTTATAATTTTAGTTATTTTATTTCATACTTTTTTTCAAAACCGCTTATATTCACGTCAATCATACCGAACGACTAAAAATGGTACTCCGCAGGAGATCGTCGTTCAGCCGGTAAATATCACTGAGCAGTATTCCGCTGTACACGCCGTCGAAGCAGGCGCGAAGCGCATGATAGGTTGTCACACGGCCGTTGGTGTTGTACGCAGCGTCCAGCACCTAAGCAGATGAGTGCGGTTAAACGTGATTTACTCCCGGTATGGACTGCTTAAGGAACTTCCTTACGCCTTCGTATGTTTTCGTGCATAAAACGTTTAGAGCGTGTCGTTGTCCCTCAATGTCAAACGGCACGCTAACCGTGAAGGTTCGATTCGACAGCTGACTGAGCGTGCCGGCGTCGTAGGCGAAACCACCGGATGCCTGTAGACGAGACGAATAATAATTAGTACTATTAGTCTATTACTATACCAGTTACAGAAGTTACGTCTGGCTTCAGCTGTCAAGTTGCACAAACCAGATTTGTAGGGTGCGTATACTACTTACTAGTAACTGTCCGTTTATACAAGTTTCGAATGAATTATCTTTCATAACAGCGAACGGGCGCTGTGATAAGCACACCTGCGTTCGATGGCTAGAAGCAGAATAACAGCTATGCGAGGCGTGCATCCGCGCGCGGGCGTTGCTCTTATTCAAGCCACGGAACTTACTAGGTAATACCGTAATCGCACTCCGCTTTGCTGCGATAAAAACCGAAGCGAACGGACTGATGCGTAATTACATTAAATTTTACAGCTTCGTGTAGATAATTAATGTCTCGTAGACGGCAATCATAAAAATTCGCTCTTATTTGAGTAATAACTCCGTCAATTTTAAAGTTCTGCATGTCAAAAACGAATCAGCTCATCTACACCCCGGAATCTATCTTCTGTTAAAATTTGAAAAAGATAGGACGAAATCTGCTTGAGTTATCGTAGTTCGCAGCAACATCCATCTTCGCAAAACTCGTGAACCGGTGAGGACCTCCGCTTCGCTTCGGTCGGTAAACACAGACAGCGCCTGTTCTCCAATAACTATACAGTACGCTCGCTTTGCATGTGATACAGCTACTGAGCAAATGATTGGCCACACCTTTTGACCAATGTGCGTACGTCGAAACTGTACCACCGGTGATTGTTACAACTTATAAGGAAGTAGTTATCCAAAAACTGTACAAACTACACCTATGGTACATACGAGTAATCGTCCATGGAAAAGCGAGTCCGTCCGATTAACCAGCGAGCACGTTCCCGCATCGTTAAACGGGCAGCTAGCCGGTTTTAACTCAAAATCCAGGAGAAACAGCTGTTTCGTCACGCGCCGACACTCTTCCCAGTTCGCTGTCCCCACAATCTCGTAACTCTCCTTCATATTTTCCTCGGACACATTCACTTTACTACACGCCGCGTTGAAAATATCCCGATGTTTCACGGTAATGGTATAGTTATACGCTCCACAGGGATTGTACACTACGCTCTGGAAATTGCTCGATTTGACCAGCAGTGCTTGGTAGCGGAGAAAGGCCTGATCTTTTCCGTAGCAGATAAAGTTTTTGACGAACAATGGATAAGTGTGGTCGAAAATGGTCAGGAAGTAATCGGCCGGCAGACCGGATGTGACATTATTACGATCCGTTACGTCCATGGAGACGTCGGTCGAGGCGCCGCCCATATACAGAGAGGTCCATGTGTTGTTGCGCTCCAGCTGCAAGAACAAGGGATTTTCCGATAAAAGGCTGGCAATTGAGTTCAGTGCATGCCAAATCGTACATTCAGCCTCTGGAGACTTGTAACTAGTCAGTAAGCTGATTTTCTCGTATTCGGATGCAAATGGGGTTTTTTAACGTTATATAGGCGTTTCAGCGTCTTTTGTTGTTGTCAGATAAACGGACTAGATTGCAAAGGCTTCACAAATTACACAGTTCATGAATGCTGGTTAATCATTTCTGTAATCGATTCTTAATGCAACGGCTTGTAGTTTTTATGCATGTCTTCCTCGGAATTTTGTGTATGCGGCCAGAGCCGATACAACTAGATTCGTACGATTTTAAAATATATTAAAATAAATTTGATATTACATATACAATATATTATGTATATAATATACTTTTTTTTATAATAATAAATTAATTATTAAAATAATTTAAATAAAATTTTCAAATTTAATAAAGAAGATTTTATATATAAAATATATTATGTACATAATATTTTTTCCTTTTTTTTAAAATAATAAATTGATTATTAAATTAATTTAAAGTAAATTTTAAAATGTCAAAACAATGACGCAATTACTGACTGTACAAATACAATGAAGTACCAAGAAACTAAGTCACTCTCTTACGGGATCTTGCAGTGTTTTGGCTGCGTAGTTGACAGCCGTCCACACGTAGGCAGTTTCGTCATTCGCGCCCAGAATCTTTATATCTCCATCCATCACCGAAAAATTATAATTATCCCTCAAGTATTTCTGCACAGCTATCAGGATCCCACTGGCCGCTGTAGCATTTTCTGTTCTGTTTGGAAAAACACCGACCCATATGAGTTTAAAATGACATGACAAGTTGCGTCAATATTTATTGCTTACTCTACTATACGCATGCCGGCCGTGGCCCCGAGGCGGATTCTAGTGGTGCGGTGCTTCTCAGTTGGGATGCTCTGCGCGGCAAAGTCAAAGCAGGCTTTCAGACTCGGACCCACCTTCTCCGGCTCGTCACGGAAACCGCTTAATTTCGCTGCAAAGAAGACAATCGTGATGTAATTGTTAACGTAACCGATAAGGAGACAACTCAGTTCTTAATCATAATCATTGTTTGTCAATTCTGGGATTAGCACTTAAACGCCGACCGGCAGATGATTACGACATACAATGCGCAGTTATCAGTTGTCAAAGTGCATCAGCGAAAGTGGGCCACCGCGGGATTGTTATGAAATCTTGGTGATTTCTTATAATACGGTACAACACAGGCAATGGAGTAATCAGTAGAATGCTGTGCTTACGCATTACAACAGTAAGTGCAGTCGAATTAAAGTTTGATAAAAGAAATGCTTCTGTGTCGTCCCTAGGGGCCAAAAGATCTAGTGTCTCAAGGGAGCAGTTTTTATTGCGCTAGACCCATCAGTATAGCACTTGGATCCCGCGTTGCTTTGTATAAAAATGCTGCAAAATTTTAAACACTAATAAAACAGCATAAATAATAGTGCTTACAGTTACACAACACTCGTGAATAGTTAGAGTGTAAGAATGGAAGTTTCAAAGGTTAACTGATGCGCAGCTAATGGTCAATGTAAACCTGCTTACATTAGCTTTGTTTTGATTACGATGTTAGTTGTTAGCACCTTAGCTGATTGCGAACTAAAACGCAGAGGTAAAGAAATATCAGAACGCACATTGCGAATTGTATCAGTAGTAAACTGAACGATTTGCCAAGAAACTTGCTCAAAAAGTCTTATTTTTAACATATTAGTGTGTATTTCGTACGTCTGCGAAGCTGTAAGAAACGCTGATCCAGAAAAAAAATTATGGTAAAAAAGAAACTGTTTAAGAAACGATACTCTTACTATTGCAGTCCTTGACGTCGTTCTGCGGATTGACCAGCCCCGTGTTATTCAACATCTCATTCCAGTGATAAATGTACATCCTCGTCCCACTCGATCCAGCATCCAAGAATACCGCATAACTATACTGTAACAGCGATGCATTCCGCTCGTTGAGTTTCCTGGCCCAGTCAACGTCCCGCGTGGCTCGCACATCGATCATGCTCCTGGACAGCGTCGAGTAGGTCTGCAGTGGGCGGACAGCCGGTGGATTGGCCGGAAGTGGCCGTCGCCATGCTGTCGCAAACTCCAACGTTAAAAAGACAAAAATTCCCACTCGGAACATTTTTGCAGTAAAAATCAACAAAAATTCCGGAACTGAGACTGGTGAAAGTTTAAGCAGCATTGCGTGCGATAAGGCACTCTCGGGTTCAATGATGTATTGTATGTTAATATCGGGAGATTAGCCGGCATCGATATGTGAACGGGGAAAACTGTCACACTTGGTTGGCAATCTAAACGGCGAATAATTAATCTGCCTGGTGTGTAGACTGGGGTAATTTGTCATCGCAACTGACACGTTAACACGGCAGTGTGACTTGAACCCTGTTGCACGCAAGCTGCTTCCGGCGCAGAGGAGAAAATGGACAGAGTTAAACGGGGGAGAAAATGTTTGAATGTAAACTATAGTGTAAAATATTGATGCTTTTTTACATGCTGTGTTAATGGCAGATGGAACGTGTTGATGGTGGAAAAGGGCGTGTTGGGCAGATGTGATCTGTTGCGATCGAGCTGGATACAGAAGGCAAGCGATGATCGTAACGTAGAAAGTCAGAGTATAACGCAACGGACGTAAATGTTTATGGTGTTGAAATGTGGGCAGTGACATTTTCATTCAGAATCACTCGACTGATGGTCAGAGGGAGAAGAAACGGCTTCTCGTGTCACTTTACTGATCCTAATTGCCGGGGATGATCAGCTGAAAATGTGGTAATTGCTGTAGTTCGTTCATCTACAGATCTGTATGCCGGCGCTAGTTTTGTGCAGATCGACAATATTCTTTTATGGGCTTTTACTGTTTCTGGACTGAGCTGATTTTGCAGTACTGTGGGAAATATACGAAAACTAAATGACAGTACAGTGATTATTTTCATCGCGGAGCTTGATTATGGAAATCTTTTGCTTTTTCGATGTGCATTAATGTATTACAACATTTTAAAACGCTTATCGATCAGCTATATATACACCCGTTGTCGATGCGCGTTGTGCCACTGTTTTCTTTTTATATTAAACATTAAACCAAGGGAATGCTATATACAGTGACTAACTACACACTGTGCAATGTAAATTTTGTGAAGATATAGGTACAGCGAACGAGATTACAGCAAGCTTTACGGAATACACTGTGAAATAACAACATCCATGCAATTTCGATGAACGATATTTACGAAGAAAGTGTTAGTAGTTATGCAGTGAACTGTGAATAAAACAGAAAAAGCAAGAAGGCGAAAGAATTCCCGCGGCTGCACGTTGCTTTCTTTCAAAATCAAACACCGAGTGCAACCGTTTTGGGATAGAATGTGAATGAATGTGAATGTGAACTGTGACTGTGAACCTTCCAGAATGTGACGAGACTTCCAGTTCGCCACACGTTCCTGCAAAATGGCGTAGATCTTCAAACCTTATCGACCGAAGCGAAGCGGAGGTCCTCCATGTTCAAGAGTTTTGCAAAAATGGATGTTGGCAACCATTTCTGCGAGTTACGATAGCTCAAGCAGTTTTCGTCCGATCTTCTTCAAATTTTAACCGAAGATAGATTCCGGGGTGTAGATGAGCTGATTAGTTTTTGACATGCATAACTTTTAAACTGACCGAGTTATTACTGAAATAAGAGCGGATATTTCATAACAAAAGAATCTTTTGTTTCGTAAATCGCGAACAATGCGCGTTACGCCATCAGCTACATGCGGCCATAGTCATAGCAAGACTGAAACAGACGGGCCTATCTGAGCCCTTTCCTTTACATGTAAAGGAAAGGGCTCAGATAGGCCCGTCTGTTTCAGTCTTGCTATGACTATGGCCGCATGTAGCTGATGGCGTAACGCGCATTGTTCGCGATTTACGAAACAAAAGATTCTTTTGTTATGAAATATCCGCTCTTATTTCAGTAATAACTCGGTCAGTTTAAAAGTTATGCATGTCAAAAACTAATCAGCTCATCTACACCCCGGAATCTATCTTCGGTTAAAATTTGAAGAAGATCGGACGAAAACTGCTTGAGCTATCGTAACTCGCAGAAATGGTTGCCAACATCCATTTTTGCAAAACTCTTGAACATGGAGGACCTCCGCTTCGCTTCGGTCGATAAGGTTTGAAGATCTACGCCATTTTGCAGGAACGTGTGGCGAACTGGAAGTCTCGTCACATTCTGGAAGGTTCACAGTCACAGTTCACATTCACATTCATTCACATTCTATCCCAAAACGGTTGCACTCGGTGTTTGATTTTGAAAGAAAGCAACGTGCAGCCGCGGGAATTCTTTCGCCTTCTTGCTTTTTCTGTTTTATTCACAGTTCACTGCATAACTACTAACACTTTCTTCGTAAATATCGTTCATCGAAATTGCATGGATGTTGTTATTTCACAGTGTATTCCGTAAAGCTTGCTGTAATCTCGTTCGCTGTACCTATATCTTCACAAAATTTACATTGCACAGTGTGTAGTTAGTCACTGTATATAGCATTCCCTTGGTTTAATGTTTAATATAAAAAGAAAACAGTGGCACAACGCGCATCGACAACGGGTGTATATATAGCTGATCGATAAGCGTTTTAAAATGTTGTAATACATTAATGCACATCGAAAAAGCAAAAGATTTCCATAATCAAGCTCCGCGATGAAAATAATCACTGTACTGTCATTTAGTTTTCGTATATTTCCCACAGTACTGCAAAATCAGCTCAGTCCAGAAACAGTAAAAGCCCATAAAAGAATATTGTCGATCTGCACAAAACTAGCGCCGGCATACAGATCTGTAGATGAACGAACTACAGCAATTACCACATTTTCAGCTGATCATCCCCGGCAATTAGGATCAGTAAAGTGACACGAGAAGCCGTTTCTTCTCCCTCTGACCATCAGTCGAGTGATTCTGAATGAAAATGTCACTGCCCACATTTCAACACCATAAACATTTACGTCCGTTGCGTTATACTCTGACTTTCTACGTTACGATCATCGCTTGCCTTCTGTATCCAGCTCGATCGCAACAGATCACATCTGCCCAACACGCCCTTTTCCACCATCAACACGTTCCATCTGCCATTAACACAGCATGTAAAAAAGCATCAATATTTTACACTATAGTTTACATTCAAACATTTTCTCCCCCGTTTAACTCTGTCCATTTTCTCCTCTGCGCCGGAAGCAGCTTGCGTGCAACAGGGTTCAAGTCACACTGCCGTGTTAACGTGTCAGTTGCGATGACAAATTACCCCAGTCTACACACCAGGCAGATTAATTATTCGCCGTTTAGATTGCCAACCAAGTGTGACAGTTTTCCCCGTTCACATATCGATGCCGGCTAATCTCCCGATATTAACATACAATACATCATTGAACCCGAGAGTGCCTTATCGCACGCAATGCTGCTTAAACTTTCACCAGTCTCAGTTCCGGAATTTTTGTTGATTTTTACTGCAAAAATGTTCCGAGTGGGAATTTTTGTCTTTTTAACGTTGGAGTTTGCGACAGCATGGCGACGGCCACTTCCGGCCAATCCACCGGCTGTCCGCCCACTGCAGACCTACTCGACGCTGTCCAGGAGCATGATCGATGTGCGAGCCACGCGGGACGTTGACTGGGCCAGGAAACTCAACGAGCGGAATGCATCGCTGTTACAGTATAGTTATGCGGTATTCTTGGATGCTGGATCGAGTGGGACGAGGATGTACATTTATCACTGGAATGAGATGTTGAATAACACGGGGCTGGTCAATCCGCAGAACGACGTCAAGGACTGCAATAGTAAGAGTATCGTTTCTTAAACAGTTTCTTTTTTACCATAATTTTTTTTCTGGATCAGCGTTTCTTACAGCTTCGCAGACGTACGAAATACACACTAATATGTTAAAAATAAGACTTTTTGAGCAAGTTTCTTGGCAAATCGTTCAGTTTACTACTGATACAATTCGCAATGTGCGTTCTGATATTTCTTTACCTCTGCGTTTTAGTTCGCAATCAGCTAAGGTGCTAACAACTAACATCGTAATCAAAACAAAGCTAATGTAAGCAGGTTTACATTGACCATTAGCTGCGCATCAGTTAACCTTTGAAACTTCCATTCTTACACTCTAACTATTCACGAGTGTTGTGTAACTGTAAGCACTATTATTTATGCTGTTTTATTAGTGTTTAAAATTTTGCAGCATTTTTATACAAAGCAACGCGGGATCCAAGTGCTATACTGATGGGTCTAGCGCAATAAAAACTGCTCCCTTGAGACACTAGATCTTTTGGCCCCTAGGGACGACACAGAAGCATTTCTTTTATCAAACTTTAATTCGACTGCACTTACTGTTGTAATGCGTAAGCACAGCATTCTACTGATTACTCCATTGCCTGTGTTGTACCGTATTATAAGAAATCACCAAGATTTCATAACAATCCCGCGGTGGCCCACTTTCGCTGATGCACTTTGACAACTGATAACTGCGCATTGTATGTCGTAATCATCTGCCGGTCGGCGTTTAAGTGCTAATCCCAGAATTGACAAACAATGATTATGATTAAGAACTGAGTTGTCTCCTTATCGGTTACGTTAACAATTACATCACGATTGTCTTCTTTGCAGCGAAATTAAGCGGTTTCCGTGACGAGCCGGAGAAGGTGGGTCCGAGTCTGAAAGCCTGCTTTGACTTTGCCGCGCAGAGCATCCCAACTGAGAAGCACCGCACCACTAGAATCCGCCTCGGGGCCACGGCCGGCATGCGTATAGTAGAGTAAGCAATAAATATTGACGCAACTTGTCATGTCATTTTAAACTCATATGGGTCGGTGTTTTTCCAAACAGAACAGAAAATGCTACAGCGGCCAGTGGGATCCTGATAGCTGTGCAGAAATACTTGAGGGATAATTATAATTTTTCGGTGATGGATGGAGATATAAAGATTCTGGGCGCGAATGACGAAACTGCCTACGTGTGGACGGCTGTCAACTACGCAGCCAAAACACTGCAAGATCCCGTAAGAGAGTGACTTAGTTTCTTGGTACTTCATTGTATTTGTACAGTCAGTAATTGCGTCATTGTTTTGACATTTTAAAATTTACTTTAAATTAATTTAATAATCAATTTATTATTTTAAAAAAAAGGAAAAAATATTATGTACATAATATATTTTATATATAAAATCTTCTTTATTAAATTTGAAAATTTTATTTAAATTATTTTAATAATTAATTTATTATTATAAAAAAAAGTATATTATATACATAATATATTGTATATGTAATATCAAATTTATTTTAATATATTTTAAAATCGTACGAATCTAGTTGTATCGGCTCTGGCCGCATACACAAAATTCCGAGGAAGACATGCATAAAAACTACAAGCCGTTGCATTAAGAATCGATTACAGAAATGATTAACCAGCATTCATGAACTGTGTAATTTGTGAAGCCTTTGCAATCTAGTCCGTTTATCTGACAACAACAAAAGACGCTGAAACGCCTATATAACGTTAAAAAACCCCATTTGCATCCGAATACGAGAAAATCAGCTTACTGACTAGTTACAAGTCTCCAGAGGCTGAATGTACGATTTGGCATGCACTGAACTCAATTGCCAGCCTTTTATCGGAAAATCCCTTGTTCTTGCAGCTGGAGCGCAACAACACATGGACCTCTCTGTATATGGGCGGCGCCTCGACCGACGTCTCCATGGACGTAACGGATCGTAATAATGTCACATCCGGTCTGCCGGCCGATTACTTCCTGACCATTTTCGACCACACTTATCCATTGTTCGTCAAAAACTTTATCTGCTACGGAAAAGATCAGGCCTTTCTCCGCTACCAAGCACTGCTGGTCAAATCGAGCAATTTCCAGAGCGTAGTGTACAATCCCTGTGGAGCGTATAACTATACCATTACCGTGAAACATCGGGATATTTTCAACGCGGCGTGTAGTAAAGTGAATGTGTCCGAGGAAAATATGAAGGAGAGTTACGAGATTGTGGGGACAGCGAACTGGGAAGAGTGTCGGCGCGTGACGAAACAGCTGTTTCTCCTGGATTTTGAGTTAAAACCGGCTAGCTGCCCGTTTAACGATGCGGGAACGTGCTCGCTGGTTAATCGGACGGACTCGCTTTTCCATGGACGATTACTCGTATGTACCATAGGTGTAGTTTGTACAGTTTTTGGATAACTACTTCCTTATAAGTTGTAACAATCACCGGTGGTACAGTTTCGACGTACGCACATTGGTCAAAAGGTGTGGCCAATCATTTGCTCAGTAGCTGTATCACATGCAAAGCGAGCGTACTGTATAGTTATTGGAGAACAGGCGCTGTCTGTGTTTACCGACCGAAGCGAAGCGGAGGTCCTCACCGGTTCACGAGTTTTGCGAAGATGGATGTTGCTGCGAACTACGATAACTCAAGCAGATTTCGTCCTATCTTTTTCAAATTTTAACAGAAGATAGATTCCGGGGTGTAGATGAGCTGATTCGTTTTTGACATGCAGAACTTTAAAATTGACGGAGTTATTACTCAAATAAGAGCGAATTTTTATGATTGCCGTCTACGAGACATTAATTATCTACACGAAGCTGTAAAATTTAATGTAATTACGCATCAGTCCGTTCGCTTCGGTTTTTATCGCAGCAAAGCGGAGTGCGATTACGGTATTACCTAGTAAGTTCCGTGGCTTGAATAAGAGCAACGCCCGCGCGCGGATGCACGCCTCGCATAGCTGTTATTCTGCTTCTAGCCATCGAACGCAGGTGTGCTTATCACAGCGCCCGTTCGCTGTTATGAAAGATAATTCATTCGAAACTTGTATAAACGGACAGTTACTAGTAAGTAGTATACGCACCCTACAAATCTGGTTTGTGCAACTTGACAGCTGAAGCCAGACGTAACTTCTGTAACTGGTATAGTAATAGACTAATAGTACTAATTATTATTCGTCTCGTCTACAGGCATCCGGTGGTTTCGCCTACGACGCCGGCACGCTCAGTCAGCTGTCGAATCGAACCTTCACGGTTAGCGTGCCGTTTGACATTGAGGGACAACGACACGCTCTAAACGTTTTATGCACGAAAACATACGAAGGCGTAAGGAAGTTCCTTAAGCAGTCCATACCGGGAGTAAATCACGTTTAACCGCACTCATCTGCTTAGGTGCTGGACGCTGCGTACAACACCAACGGCCGTGTGACAACCTATCATGCGCTTCGCGCCTGCTTCGACGGCGTGTACAGCGGAATACTGCTCAGTGATATTTACCGGCTGAACGACGATCTCCTGCGGAGTACCATTTTTAGTCGTTCGGTATGATTGACGTGAATATAAGCGGTTTTGAAAAAAAGTATGAAATAAAATAACTAAAATTATAAAATTATTATAAAGAAATAAATATTATAAATAAAATTATGAAATAGTTATAAAGAAAATTACAAAGCACTTATGAAGAGAATTATTTAAATGATAGTATCGAATTTTATAATGCTAACTCAAATGTAAAAACAATAAATATACCAATAAATTCATTAAATAACTGAGTTCTTATTATAAATAAATAACTGACGTAGTGAATTCATTTAATTTCGAAGTGACCCGATTATTATTTTTTCAAGTTTTTGCCAACGTTTTCCTAGCGAACTTGTACATTTCGTTCGTAGAAAGGTGGTAATTTTCATGCAGAACCGCAAAAAAACAAATTCACATATTATATTAATTTTCAGCGAGAGAAAAGCGTTATTACATAGGCAATGCTTAAATAAATTTTAATAAATTTTGTTTTTACGGTGTGATGCAGGTAAACGACGAGGACGTCAGCTGGACATTGGGATGGGCGTTAGTCACTTCGGTGGTCACTCCGGATAACACTGGTACCACCACAACACGGCCCGATTCCGGTGGTCAGAAGATGGTTAATTTCAACCTTATGTCTTGCTTTATATTAACGATGTCTCTTTTGGTATCTTTTGTGATACGTTCTTGCCGCTAGCGTCAACCAGAACAGTGCTGTATAAATGGCAATATCCTAAGGATGAGGAAAAAATAAGAAAGTCCTTTTGTGCATCTTGATGGTGATCTTATAAATTGTTGGTATACCTGCATGTAGTGAATAAAGAAGCGATCCGAAATCGCGTTCGTGCTTCTATAGATTTTCTCCATGACCGGAAGATGAGAGCAAACAAAAAACGTTAAACGATACAGAATCTACCATTTACCACTTATGAAGAACGTAAGAATCGTTTGCTGCATTCATAAAATGCGGAAACATGTCGAACTTTGGTGTAATACCAATAGTAATACCACTTTCGGGTGGCCGTTACGTTGATTCTCAGTGTCGCATACAAGATCCGCCCTCGGGAGACTGTTCCGTGCTTTCTCGCCAGCAAACATGAAAATCGGCATTTCTGAGATTTCTGGCGACTGATTTTCATTAAATTTGCCATTTGCTGCTGTTTCGTGATCAGATCCTGCACGAGCGGTCCAGCAGTATTTTTCCGTATATTCTCCCAACCAAATTCCTCCGACAGCATGCCACCACCCCCGACCCACTCCCCCCTACCTCCCTTCCCTCTGCTTCCCCCTAGCCCGCCCCTTGATCTCCCCCCGCCCGCCGCCGCCTGGTCCCTCTCCGCCCCGGCCACCTGGCCCAAATGGGCGCTGGCCCTCCTCATCGGCGTGCCCCTGACCGCCGCTGCCTCCTACTACCTCCTGACCCGCCAGTCCTCCACCAAACGTCCCAAACCCACCGGGCGCACCGTCCCGGACCGCGGCCGGGGCCGGGCCTACCCGCGGTCCGCGGGGGATGCTCCGTCCCGTATGGGACTGGATGCATCCCAACTGGATGATAAGGGACTACCGTTGAGTGAGCCTGTAGGTTGTTTGTTCGGAAAATGAAGAAGATTGGGTTGAATGAGTGGTTTTTGGTAGAATACGGTGGCGGAGAAGGTGAACGCGGTGAAGAACCAGGGCAATGAACTGTTCCGACAGAAGCGGTTCTTGGACGCTAAGAATAAGTATACGGAGGCCGTGAAGATGGCGTGGGAGTACCGGGAGGATAAGGATGTCAAGGCGGATCTGGCGCAGAGTCTGCAGAATCGGGCGGCGTGCAACGAGAGCTTGGTA
>JAQGAU010002762.1:0-14673 GCA_034698045.1 Paramacrobiotus richtersi
ATTCGCTAAACACGTCCTAACGCGCCATTCACCGATCCGTGTACGACGAAAACCAGTACAAAAAGACGATCGTAAAACCAAAGGAATTTATCTCAAAGCGCATCCGTTCTTCGGTTCCACAAGTTACAAGTACGGTATACAGCGGACAAAATTAATCACCGCATGCTTGCTCGCTTCTAATTGGCTGCGGTTTTCATCAAGCACGATTCGCCGGCGTAGCGTGCCAAGCAGCGGGGGTAGCGTGCCAAGCTTCCTTTGAATGAACACGACTTTTTTCGGTCAAACGGACTCAAACCCATCAAAATTCGAAAACACCAACTCAGTTAGAAGCTACAAAAATGCCCACGTTTATACAGTTTCCTATTCGCGCTCTTGGAACGGAAGGGAAAAGTCCTGAAAGCAGCCGCCGCGTTACGCCGTCCGTAAAAGAAATCGGCGATTACATTAAGTACAATAATATTTATAATTTCTCAAAAACAAACATCACTTCCCAATTCAGGCTAGTTGGATTGGTATTTTGTATGATGACAATTAATATTTTTGTAAACCTTGTACTTAATTCGCTGGTTTTATTAGATTTCGGTTCGTTGGATTACCTACAAGGGTTACGTTTCCGCCGCGTAAGAGACACGTTACGTACGTACGGTGGCTTGCTTGGATTATTCGTAGGCGTATCCGATTGGACTGTAGCGAATCAGCGACCGACGATGCTTGTACCGTGGATTCACTAGGAGCGCATTTACGGTGTTCTGGCGCATTGACGTTTCGCTCAGCTTGGTCACTGTCAACCAGTTCGCTGTAGCAGTGCTGTTGACCGAAGGCTTTCTGATCCGTTCCGAGTCGGCCAGATCTGCGATCCTCGGATGATTTTGCAGCGGGTAATTTGTTTCTCCGGAGGGAAATCGTTTTTATTATTGTTAGCCATTACTCTCGTACAAACCTCCTGAAATTCGGTTCTACAGTTTTTAGAGACAAGTTCTAAAATTTCTGATCCTTTGACTCTTGAGTTTGATTCTTCAGTTAGGTGAGTAAGATCGAAGAACCCGAAAATAATGCTGTTTTTGTGTGTGTTTGCTAAGATATCATAAAAACGGTTTTAATATTGTCCGCATTGTTTCTGAATCTAGTCGGTTGTTGGTCCGAAAAGGGCACAGTAGTGTTGTTCTGGTGTACTTCCTGGTAGTCGGTCATGACAAGGTTATGCAATCCCCGTTCGTTGTCTCTTTGGTAGGCTTCTTCGACCCCGCTCGCTCAAATGGATCAGCGTGCCGATGCTGTGTCGCCCAGTCGTTCCGGGACACCACGCCGCCCGTCGAAAACCCGGACCCGCTCGTCCAAGCGCGCCGTGTCCGCCACCGGGAGCGCCCGCCCCATCCCGTCCCCTGCGATGCCCCTGCCCTTCCAGCCATCCGGATCCATTCAGCAGGTCATGGACCATACGGAGGATGAGGAGGAAGTGGTGTCTGCTGATCTTGCTGACGTTTTGGACCGGCTGCGCGATTTGGAGGCTGAAAATCGTCAGTTGAAGGTACGTCATAATCATCGATGGTTTCCTGTACAGATTTTTCTTGTGGGATTATTCTGTGTTTATTGCCGTACCATGGTAAAGTATGTGTACACACGCATTCCGTAAGAAAAATGAAACAAAATTAAAGCAGGAAGATTTCATCCATTCAGATTATCCTTGGTTTTTATTGAATTTTTGGCAATTATTGCATTTCTGTAATTATATAGCGCAAGACCATGATTTTCAGTTTGAACCGCTTTATTCATTACCCGCACGAACAGGGAATTTCGTAGCAAAACCGAATTTTTACTCTTCTATTGTCCGTGAGAGAATAACGCTGAATTATCCT
This sequence comes from Paramacrobiotus richtersi, assembly GCA_034698045.1. Classification (NCBI taxonomy): domain Eukaryota; kingdom Metazoa; phylum Tardigrada; class Eutardigrada; order Parachela; family Macrobiotidae; genus Paramacrobiotus; species Paramacrobiotus richtersi. Next base: position 1,857 of record JAQGAU010002762.1, read on the forward strand.
TGCAAAATGACGCGTATTTATCCGTTACAATTATGAACGTACAGTATAAGTGACGCTGTAACCATTATTGAACAATATGAGACAAAAATTCTTACAACCATAAAATGTATGAAAAACAAGTGTAATGAATCAATAACGTTTTTTCAAATCAGTTAATCAAGATCGTTTTCTTCGAATTATGAATTAAAGTAGATCTTACGTAAAAAGCGCGAGAAATGTGTAACCGAGAGCAAACCATTTGCGATCTAGAAAAATGTAAAAAACAATTGTAAAAATATAACGAAATTAAAAAAAATTGTATTTTTGCTTGTGTTGTGGTCAAGGCAAAGATTTGTCTGGTGGTCGTGTAATCGATCAAAAATATTGCAGGAGATGCGCGGGGAGAAGGACAAGCAGCATGCCGCAGCGATGGATTCTGTGCAGCAGCAGGTGCGGGAGCTGCGTACCGACCGTAATCGCGAGAAGACTGAAAAGACCGGGGCAATGGTGGCGCGGGATCGCCTGCAGGCCGAGGTGGATCAGCTGAAAGCCCGGTACGTTGCTCCGCAGGCGTGTCGCGTCATATAGTCGGTTGTGGATTTTTTCTTAATTTTTCACAAGTTTTCTAGCGTTATTTACATTTTTGTTGCATCTTTTATTTTTTTAATAGAATTTTTGTCGATTGTTTTCCTACAATTTTTACAATTTTGCTGGCGTTATATACATTTTTTATTTAATGTTGTTTGTTTTAATCAAAGTTTTGTGAGTTTTTCTTTCTGAATTTTTCCGCCTGTATACATTTTGTTTGCATTTTTTTATTTATTTTATTTGCTTTAATGATAAAGTTTTTATTCGTTTTGCAGAACAACGAGTATCGACTGATTCGTATAGTTAAACAGATAAAACCTAGCGAAATTTATTCCTTTCCCGATGTCATTGCTGGCGCATAAGAACGTTAACAGCTACGCTGTTTCATGTTTGAAACGTTAATTATTAAAACATGTAATCTCATTTCGCTCGTTAAACAGATAATTCATTCCGTGATTTACAGTTATTAATTCCCAGAAATGATTCCATTAATTAACACAAATCTATTCAAAAATTTACAGTAAATCAGTGCAATAATTAACATATTTAATTCAATATTAACATTATCATGTTCAATAATTAACACAAACTTTAGTTACATACGAGGCTCGTATTACGAGCATATTGAAACAATAAAAATCTCTACATTAACACAAATATATTCAAAAATTTACAGTCGATCAGTGCAATAATTAACATATTTAATTCAATATTAATGTTATTATTATCAATGATTACCATAAATTAATTCAACAATTTACAGAAAATCAGTGCAAGAACTAACATAGTTAATTCAGTATTAACAGTATTAAGTACAACAGTTCGCGCGATAGTTTACAAAAATTAATTGGATTATTGACAAATTAAGAAAATAATTCAATAATTAACAATAATTATTTCAGTAATTTATAATAATCAATTTAATAATTTTCGAAACTGATTCAATAATTAACAATAATTCGGTAATTTATAGTAAGAAATTCAGCATTTCATAACAATTGGTTTAACAATTAACAATAATTAATTCAATAATTTACAGTATTAATTCAATAATTATAAAATTTAATTAAATAATTAACATTATAAATTTAATATTTTTTCGGAATGATTGAGGGATGTGTTGTCTGTATAGCAATATGGAATTGCGCAGCAGTCGCGCTGAGGATGCGGAGACGTCTGCCCGAGTCGCTGCTGGTCTACAGCACAATGCGGAATTGGCGTGCGATGGGGCCAATCACCAGAAAGATGTATGTCAATTATTTTACACTTTTTTTGTCTTTAACTGCAGGATTAATTTGTTATGGAGAGGCAGTGTCGTGTCGTTGTCGACTAACGACAAGTTATTTGTAAAAATGAAATTGTATAATTTGTTGTCTAGTAAATAATAATTGTATAATAATTTGTTTAATTTTTACTTTTGTTTAATTTGTTGTATAATAAATAATAATTGTACGATAATTGGTATAATTTTTATTATTGTATAATCTGTTGTGGAATAAATAATAGTTGTATAGTAATTTTTATAATTGTATAATTTGTTGCATAATAATTGGCATAATTTTTATTATTGTATAATTTGCTGTTTTGAATTTCTAAATATTTAGATGTTATTGTTTTCAAGTGAAAAGTGCAAAATTGTGTTTATGTGATGGTTGTGATATTTTGTGGATCAACATTGTGCTGTTTGTGTGCAGAATGCGCTGCGCGAGCTGGAGGAGCTGACGGCGCAGTTCCAGGGGCTGCAGGAGGCGTATGAGGGGGAAGTGATGGACCGTACAGATGTGCAGAGCGCACTGCAGACCGAACGAGCGGAGAAGCTGGCACTGCAGAATTCACTGGACGTACGTTATGTTTACATTAATTTTTGTGATGTGTTAATCAAACTACAAATTTTTTAAGTAATTTTTGATTAATTCTGTTGTTTTCGTAATTTTTATATTTATTTTTTTAGTACGACAAAAAAGCTCAAATATTTTTAATTAATTCTTTTATTTTTAATCATGACTTGTTATTTTTTTATAATTGTTTTGATACAAAAATAATAATACAAAACAGTAATAAAACTACAAATATTTAGAATTAATTGTTTTGTTACAATAATAAAAGTACAAATATGTTAAATTAATTCTTGTAATTTTAATTATGATTTATTCATTTTTTTTCACTTTAATGACAATGAGTGATGCGTGTTTTGAGTTATAATTATTAATATGTGTTGTAGTGTATCAACGAAAAATATAAAATTCTGTGAAATAACAAAAATTTATTGTTTTTGACACGATGCTGAAAGTGCGAAATATTTTCCTTTGATACGTTACTAAAACTCCGTATTTTACATCAATAATTTTTTTATTTTCGGTTCTGATTTATGCAGTTTTTTCGTAGCTTTGTTTTGATAGGATACAAAATTGTTTATATCATCTTTTTTAATGTGTTTCAAATCCATAGTGTTTGTAATATGCATGATTTAATCTCCAGTAGTTCAAGATATTTAAATAATAAAAAGCCGATGATTCGACGAAGACAACGGGCGATCTGTTGTGTAGGAACTGCAGCGTCCGGCTGTTGCGCTGGAGACTGTGGCCCGCAGTGGACCGGACAACGGGAACATTCAGCAGTTGCGTCAGCTGCTGCAGACCCAGTTCAATGCCACACTGGCCGACATGGAGAAGAAGCTGTCCGCCGCACATCAGGCTCAGGTGTGTACGGGGCACTTTGTCGCTCATTTCGCGCTGGCACATCGTCAGCATTTTATCGTCCAAAAATTGACAAAAAACTATTCGATAATTTTTTTGGATTCATTTTTCTTGGATCAAGTTTTTCCGTTAGTTTTTCTATAATTACATGTTAGTTGAGTCTGTTTTTCTTGATGACTGTTATTTCAGCTGGCACATTTTTTTAATATTTTATACAGTTTGTACTACGTATTTTATTGTACAGTTTTTTTTAATTTTTATTTATTTAATATCTTATCCCAGCGAAATCTTGTAGTTTTGTTAATTCGTGTGTATGTTGTCATGTAGTATTTTTAATATGTATTTTGTATGTATTTTATTGTACAGTATTTGTTTTTAATTTTATTTATTTACTATTTTTTGTCAAAGATTTATTGTATTTTTATTGATTTTTGTTTTATTGGCATATTTTAGCTGGCGGCGAAGCAGAACGAACTGAGCTCCTTGCAGACGAGTCTGGACACTTACAAACTGACCGCCGCCTCGGCCGACGAACGTTACCGCATCATTGCCAAGGCTGTAAGTTTAACTCTACCGTTAAACACACTCTCGCTCATGGTGTTTATTATGCAGTCTTCTGATTGTGGTTCTTTTTAAAATAAATAATATAACAAATAGATAATATAATGAATAAATAAAAAATTCGAATCACACACGCTCACGCTTTTTATTATGGGTAATTATTTTTTTCTTCTCTTGATTGTGGTTCTTGTGTACAATAAATAAAAAAAATAGAAAATATAGATTTTGTTGATAGCTGGTTAATTATTTTTTTATACTCGTTATGATTGTGGTTCTTCTGTATAATAAATAAAATGAATAAAAAATGCTAATAAAAGTGGTTGTTGTTGATAGTTGATGGTTGTGTGTCCTGTTTAGAATCAGGAAATGGAGAAGGAGCTGAACCGGCTGCGCGATGAATACGATGGGGAAATGACCAAAATGGCTGACAGCACGCGCGACACCACTGCCCGCTGCCAGCAGGTCATCGAGGAGAACAAGGGGCTGATCCACACGAACAGCAAGCTGCTGGCCGATACCAAAACCTTCAAGGGACTGCTGCAGGGCGAGCGGTCAGTATGATGGCGTTGCGTGTGCTCTCTGCACAGATTTGACAGGCATTTTTTGGTTATTTTCGCAGTATTGACTTCTTTTACACTTTTGCTTGTTGTACTGATTTATTTTTTAATTATTTGTTTTTATTATTTGTTTTATTGATTTATTTTTACTCGTTTATAATATTTTGTTTTTTGGTTGTTTTACTGACTTTTTGTTAGTTATTTTTTTATTGATTGTTTGATTGATTGATTTTGAATTGATTTTTATTGACTTTTATTGTTTGAGTAATTTGTTAAACTGTACAGTACAGTAGGTCTGTGTGTGTTGTAGGGGGCGCGATGGCGGGGCGGTGAGTGACGCGTCCAAGCGCAAGCGGGTGCACGAGGGCCCGTCGGGATCCAGTGGCGCGGGTGGGAGCCAGCCGGCCGGCGGCGGCGGCGGCGGACACAGCCGCACGGGCATGGTGGGCGGCGTGTTGAGTGGCTTGTGGAATTATGGGAAGGGCGCTTGACGGATTGGTTCGCGTGTGATGGCTGCAGTTCCCTGTACGCCAGTTTTATTCCTTTGATGCTCAGAACTGTGGATCTGTCGTAGTGGTGTTTTTATACTAGTGTTAGCATTAGTTTCGACCAGACTTGATGCTTTTTTATCGAGTTTTATTGGCTTTTTTTGGACGGATAATGGGAGTGTTTTTTTGATGGGTGGGTGGATATTTTTAATTCCCCGCTGTATTTTCGTTTACTGTGATAGTTTATAATTGTGGTCCGAGCGTTGTGTGACCGGAAACATGTGTTTTGATGGAGAAACGTTGATAAAAGATTGTGATGGTTGTGGACGATCGTGTATCACTGCCCTGCATAGTAGTTACACTACAGACACCAAACCTCCACTTGCAGCTTTCATCCCGTTGTGATCAATGCAACGTTGTACAAACTCCATTGACCGTATAACCAGAAACACCAAAAACCACGCTAAGGGAAGATCATGTTGATAGTCAGTTTCTTTCCACCGGCTTCGTTTACATACATGCGTATAGAGCACACATTTACTCGAAGATACTGTACGTCAAGTTTGTTTGGAATATGCGAAACATCTCGTATCATCAGTAGTCGTTACAGTTACAGGAATATCTCCTGCAGATACTTGTCATCATTCAAACCGCTGACATGCCTTAGAAACAACGTCACCACCGTCAACGTCGCGGCGTTGGTGGGGAACGCCCTGAGGACCGTCGACCACAGCCCCCGCCCAAACACCCGCCACCCTTCCTCCTGGTAGCTCAACCAGGCGCACTGCGTGGCCGTGCGGTACTTGTCGTCGGCCTGGAAGCGGGACTTGACGACGTCCTGCGGGAAGGACACCAGCCAGGAGATGATGCCGCTCAGCCCGCCGGCCATCAGCAACCGCCCGATGCCGATCTCCCCGGGCCGGCCGTCCTCCGCGGTGGGCGTCATCAGGCGGATGAGGTACTCGTAGGCGAAGAAGTAGGTGCCGAAGCCGGGCAGCTCGCGACTGAGGGTGGCGTAGAACCCGCGGTAGATGGCGCGGACGCCGTGCTGCCGGTACAGCTGCCATAGGCATTGGGACGGGGAGCGGTACAGTGGAGGTTTCTGCTGCGCTGCGAACCCGCTTTTGATGGCTTCCATCGCATCCGGACCTATAGTGAGACACATCTGTTACTAGTACATCTATTCATAATGTGCACATAATTAAATTCACCTGTGTATAATATAGGTATTTATATGCATAGATTCAACTACATACACACATCATACACGTGGTATTGTACATGTGCACATGTTTAAAAAGGTGTCTGGTGTTGTACGCCTTTTTAATCCATAAACACGCATGTATGCGTTACTACATGCGTGTATGCACCGCATGTACTTATATGTTATATGAATATGAATCCTACATTACCTAGCATTCGGTCGGTACAAAAACTGAACGTTATGTTGTACATTAAAGAAGCATCAATTCAGGCGAGACCGTTGACGAACCGAGTATGCCCTGGACCTGTATCTTGGTCTTGGCGAGCTCCATGGGGCAGGATATAAGGGACTGGACGGCGCCGGCCAGCATACCAGCCAGGAAGTGGTTGGTGAGGGTGTTGTGCTGCAGGTAGCGCATGGAGTTGCCGTAGACCCCGAAGACGATGGCGTTGATGACAGCCACGCCGCACAGCGGACTGCTCATGCCCTTGTACATGCCCCACACCGACTCGTTCTTGATGATGGTGGCCAGGCAGTGGTAGGTGCCCTTGTACAGGGGCGCCGCGGCGCTCTGCGTCTGTAGGCGCACTTTCACCGTGTCCAGTGGCTGTACGGGCAGAGAACACGTGTTATACGGTGTGTGTGGTTGGGGTTCATTACTTACGTATCCGACGATCACTCCGGCACAGCCCCCCAGCGTCCCAGCAACAAAATCAGCGAGAACGGGATCCATTCACCCGCGGCGCTCTCAGCGATATATAGTGTATTCCGCGTTCAATTTAGGTAGAAAAAAGCATTAATCCAATTCAGACTAATTCAGCAGTAAGCATAATATTACGCATTCTAACTCTGTGATTTAAGAAAAGAGGTGGATGCGACAACAGGAAAAGACCAATTACTGATGCGATTTCCTAATAACTGAGCGATCGGTATACGGCATGATAGTTGCCATAGAATAGCAGAGATCCATAATGAAATCCGGGTTGATGCCGTGACCTGCTGCCGTCATTGTTTCAGTCTGAATCGGCGGTTCAAAGACTGCAGCTGATGATGTCCTTGAGTGGCCGTATAACGGAGCGCACTCCGCTCTTGTTCTCCAGAGGTCACGCAAAATGCCGTAAACTTACAAAGAAAGAAGGATGCACAGCCAGCTGAATCATATTATGAAATACAAGACAGAAAAATATGGTAATTACACAACAATTTGATGTGCACTGAGTATACGCAGGGATAGTGTATGTGTTGCGCAAAGTTACGGAAAAACCGCAATAGTTGTTGTCATCGGTAGTAAGGCATTACCGCAGCGTGCCGAATGTGCTGTGCCAGCTTTATCAGCCGCCTTGACAAGGAACCGAGGATGGCTTGGGAGGGCTTGCGTCTATCTCCATGAGGATCGCCAGCGGACCGGTCACAGGTCATGGCAGATCCCATCGCTTCCCTGCAGTATGCTGTACATGTCGAGTGTCGAATGGCCCGGCGTACACATGGGTAGTATTGGGTACCATGCAGTGTAGTATGCTTTCAGCAGGCAATGTGCATGACCCCGAATTACAGGATAAGGAAGGTTAATTAAGAATTACAGCGTACGCCAGTCTTTTGAAGAATGTGTACAGCCGGCTTTGATGACCTTTCATAACTTCCTGTTCGCTTCGGTAAAGTTCGCTTCCGTTATGTACGATTGTACAGTACATACTGCAGAGTGAGACAATACTATTATTAGATAAAAATAATAAATTTAGTAATATAGTAATTTTAGTAATTATATTATATAGCAGTAACTGTGTTATGATCAGTATGTAATAACGTAGTAATGATAACAGTTTAACAAAATTAGTTATTATATGGAATACGTAGTACAGTAATAATAATATTCAGTACAATAACAATTGACTACTGGATACATGGTTCGTTTGGCGTTCTGCTTAACGTAGAAGTACACTTGGGCGACATTATGGGTGGATCGCAGCAGCAGCAGACACAATAAGTATAACACAATGGTACCGAAATAATATTGTGTTGTAGTCGGTATCGGGATGGTGGATACTAGACGGGAGATAATATGGTTCATGTACACGTGTGCTTCCAGAGTCTATGTCGGGATTTCTTTAACCGGCCGTATTGATTGACTTCAAGTGCATTTGCCCGCACGTGGGCATGCATTCTCTCCCGCTCCGCCCAACCAGCGGGTCGGGAAGCGCTGCTAACAGTTGTACAAAAAGCTTACACGTACCGACATATGTTATCACTTCCCTAGCTGCCTGTTCCATCAATCCTCGTATAAACGATCGCCCAGCACACAATCCCAGTTTGTTACTTACACGCGGGTTCTGGGAGCTGCGTCGCTATTCGAAATCCCAAAACACGGAGACAACTATTACAGCTGCGACGTAGATTGTTTCTTGATCGGGAAGCAGCGGACACGCCTATGTATAGATATTCGTGCCTTTTAATACGTGGCCTTAACTCCAATATAAATTATTTATCCGGGTTTCGGTAATTACGTGTACACCGTTCTGCTGATCCTGGCGCCAGCTACTTTGAAGCTATAATCTCTGCAACACACAGGCCGTCTTGCTTCCCCTGTTGATCAAGTGCAGTATTGTCTGCGGGACCAAGTGGATTCGTCCGAGAAACTGTCGGGAAAAGAACTCCGGAGAAGCATCTTCTACGCGTCATATCGGTACGTACCTAGCTTGTGATATATCTATCAAACGGCGGCAGACTACTTTACTAGCACGGCACGCTAGCGAAACAAGAATCAGTTGAACAGTTAACACTGACAATACGAACAGTAGGTATCCCAAGCCCAGTTTACGAAGTACGGCCACGTTTTGCGGTCAATCCATAGCCTACCATCTTGAGAATACTAGAATGCACTGCACTGTATACTGTACATTCAGGAGACCTGTGATCTGAAGTCGGACCATACCACTCACTTCCGGCGAGCCAGAATTTTGGTCTTCATCTCTATATTTCGATTATTATATGCTGTAAGCCTGTACACGTGCAGTTAGATGGTACATCCTAAGTTAGGAGTGATGGTTTTTCTACATTTCGCTGCGAATTCTGGTCATGAGATTAGAGATCGAGGAAGAACACATATCACAGCTGAGCTCATGTTGAGGAAAATGTTCTTTACTTCAATATTTGCAATTTTGTTCTCTACCGGATGTAGAAGCTCCCGAACTTAACGGGTTATCCCGCTCGATCTTTCTCGACTGAATAATAATAAGAATCTCATATGAATGATATGATTCACATCCAGAATTATTTTCCTCAGAACGACGTAAAAGAACGAAGCGGAACTGCCTGAAAATTAAATGCATATTGCGATCATTGCGGGAGGTGCACGACAGAATGCATACAAAGTTTACACAATGCAGACAGTATCGCTTCCTGGCCGCCTCGAAGAGTACAGGATTAATTATTTACCTCGGGACTTCCGGTGTCCATTACACTGTATGAGCCGAATGTGAATGCATACAAAACGCGAGCCAAACAACTCAGTTAACGTATATAAACACCAGCAGCGGAATACTGTACGGTACAATAAGACACGCGTACGTACAGCTTGGTGTCTCATCGGCCGCACCGTAATAAACGAGCGGGTGAACGATGCCGCGTATCGCACCACAAGGTCCAATGTACATATTTGTCCATAGTTTGATATGTACGAACATTCCTTCTTCGTTTGGTGCGCATACCCGTAGCGTACAAGTAGGTGCGTGCGAATGAGTAAGAATCGGCCGCCGAGAGTCTTCGCTGTAGCATTCTTTTCCGGTTGCGCACTGTAGAGGTACCGCTGCAACGGTCGAGGCTTCTTTTGCCACCGAAAGAACTCAACCTTATTCATCGCTGGCGCTTTTGTGTGTGTGTTAATATACCGATCATAACCTGCTGCCTGCAGCTGGATAAATCACATTTGATACGGCCGCATCGTCTCATTTCAACGGAGGCTAACGCGATTGACTGGGCTCAAGTCAATAAGTAAGTGTCGGATACTGCTTATTCCGCATGTTCTTCTAACTACCCCATATTCTGCCAAGCATTGTGCCTGTCAATAACGCCGCGGTTGGCGAATTATGAGGTTACATTATTAACCGATATATACATGTGTACAGACCGGAAGTTGATAGTGCAGCCTTCGATTTAACGCTCCAGCGAATCTTGCAGCCGTTTTCTCTTGGTTTTTCTAAATCCGATATTTCTTTTATCCAAAACACAGGGCTTTTTGTTGTCTCTTACTCCGTCTAAACTGATATATTATAGCATTTTGGACGGTTGAATACGTTGGTTCTTTACTGTTACATTAACCTATTTTCTCGTTTTCAGTTGGCGATATTAATATACTATCAATATAATTTTTGTAATAAGGCATTTCATACAAACACTTAACAAGTTAATACAGTGGAGTTTTTTCCAAACAAAAGTATTTTTTATTTTTTTTCTTGGTAATCATATTTTACGGACCGAAGAAAGCAGATTGACTCGCTCTTTGTTTCTGCGTTTAAGCATGGAAATAATACGCGGTAATGTTAGTTTGATTTTGGCTACTGTTCCTTCGCGTGCTAACTGGGGAAATTTTTTTATTTTACTTTTCCTAGTTTCATTCTGTCAACATTCTTTCCAGGCTATTGCCAAATAGAAGATAAATCATTTTTTTTGTGCGATCGAAAAGCACAGATAAGCGTTTTTTCGAGTGCAACGAAGATCGTTCGTATCGTGTATATATGCTGCGTTATCGCGGCTATTTGTTATTTATTTCTATATATAAGAAGTCTCGTCATTGTATAAGGGCGTGAGTCGGGTGAATAATCGCATCTACTCGCATTTTGCTCGAGCAAATGTGTTTTCAGAACATGCTCGTTGGGCAGTTTGCCTAATTTTCGCCCGATGAGTCGCAGGAGAATGTTCTCCGTCTGCCGTTGGAGAAATTCCGCTTTCCGGTGCGCGCAGTTTCCGTTAGCGATCAGGCGCATTGCATTTTCTCTGCGGCAGCTGTTCCTTTTTTGAGCATGATGAGCTGTGCGAAATGTGCTTACACGACGTCACGAAATCTTCAGAAGGGAAGTTTAAATTTAGAAGCAAATCTTTCGGCCAAACGATTAATCCGCCGTTGTATGTATATATACACACAGTAAATCTGGGCGGAAGAATTTCCTATCAACATATGGCAGCTCCGTTTCGTCTGGGTCTATTTTGCGCGATTTAATGCCCACTTTTATCTGCTCCAACAAACATCGATGTGTGTACATTTCAACCGAGTATTATGACCAAATACATGAGTCGGCGTCGGACGCGTTCAAACAGTGATGTCGGCAAATATAGTCCGTAATTATTTATTTCTTAATTGCTCATCAGTTAGCTCTAATCTACGTAAGGCTTTTTACGAACATTTCTTCAGGGTTTTTGTCTAACTTACCAGGCACGTGTATTTATTGTCGTAAAGTCAGCGAAAAACGCGAGTACTGTTGTTTTGTAAAGTGCCTAAAGTGATCGTCAATTAAAAGTGCATTATCTCATAATATTTTGTCTGGAAAAAGGCGCGCTCATATATGGCAACATTTTCATTTCGTTCGCACCATTTTACGTCCTTCCAGCAGAAAAATACAGTTTTGAACTGTAAGGTACGGTTTTACAGTATAGACAGCATTTTCATTGGATAATGGTTTTTTTCTTGCGAATATTGGATCAGCTTCACACGTGACTGCTCGAGTGCAAAATTGCCTGACTAATCGCAACCTTAACATGTACATATATATCTACCAGCTGTTATAGTGCAGACGACACTCGCCGCAATAAAAACCGCTTTTGTCAACAATATCTCCCATTGAAACGAACGTCTTTACGCACTTGTGTGGGTTAGTTTTGTTAATGATATTCTTAAAGCGTATCTTTGGGAGAATGTACATTCAAGTGTAGGAAAGCGATGTTTGGCATATTATATACAGAAAAGCGCTCCATCAGCTGATTTCTAGACGTCAGCTTTGCCATGAGGTAAACATTGGCGAAAGGTCGAATCATCGCTGCTTTTTCGATATTTTAAATATTTTTATGAATTCAACATTATGCGTGCATCAATTTTGTTTGGAAATTCCTTTGCTGTAATTTTATTTATTTTGTTATACATTACTTGTAATTAACAGCGAAACATTGTCAGAGATTCTAAATCTAAAATAAACATAAAAAAATGATATAAAGATATAATAACGTCATGGTGTGCACACAAAAAATATATAGTAAAGAAATTCTGAAGAAATCTTAGATTCTTAGAATTAATTAAAAAATCACAGTTAAAATAATCATAAATTAAGTATTCTTAAAAATTCATAAAAATTATTACAATTTTCCGAAAAGTAACAAAATGTTCATTTTGAAATTGCATTCATGGGAAACTTACTCAGAAAATTTATTATAAATCCAGCTACGAAGAATAAAAATTGTAAGAAATGAAAAAAATTGTAAGTATACAGTACGGGGTCCCTGCAACGTTAAAGCGATATTACAGCATTTAAGCGGATTGTCAGACGATTCGATTGCAATAACAAGGGCATCCCGCGTCGATTAGGGGTAATTGTTCAGGCACTTAAGGCCAGCCCGGGAGGCAGCGCAAGAAAAACGATTGCCGACGCGCCCCGTCCCCGTGCTAGTCGCGCGGGCGGGCGCTGGCGGAATATCAATCCGCGGCGCCTGTCGTTAGTGTCTGATTGCGAGTTTGATGGAATATAATGGGGGCACAATTAA
>JAQGAU010002763.1:0-14671 GCA_034698045.1 Paramacrobiotus richtersi
ATGTACTCCAAGTCCGGTCTGGGGAAGGCTCTTTCAGTCTGGAAGGTCAGAGTAACGAACACATCGACTCCTTTACGCAGGTCGAATCCCGGATTGCCATAAATATCGTAATAACGCGTAGCGAAGTCAGCGGTCGCCAGCGATAAGTTTGCGCTTTCTTCCATCCATCGGCTCCAATCACCACAACATCATCATACGGTCCGTCAGCGTTCGCCCTAAAATATTCCCATTCTTTACGGATGGTAAAGAAACCATTCACGGAGACTACGTAGTAATAGTAAATTATCAGTTCAGCTGTAATTTCTGTTACCAGTAAATTGGCAGTAATTCCTGAAATGCAGTTACCGACCACACATAATTAGTTCAGAGAAATTAAGCGCCTGATCAAACTGGTCTTAGAGAGTGCGCGAATTTGTGAAACTTTAACTGTGCACCGCCTACTCCGAAAATTCCGTAAACGAACAACCAAGTCTTACTAACAGACCGTCCCAAATTAAACAATGTGAAATACTGACAACATTCGTACATTGTGCCCCCTTTTTACTTTTAACGCTCAGATCCAAAGAATGTACCTTAGGGCTTAGAAGGCGTTCGCGACTTCGCGTTGTTGTTTCAGTCAACATCTGCTTTATGTCTTGCCAATCCTGGCCACTTACCCAATCTTGGCTTCTACCACCACTGCACTCGGGGAGCGCACGAGAAACGCTGGGTCCTTCGGAGTGATTGAGTAAGTGAGTTGCCCGTTCGCCATTTCCATCATCAGGCTGACAGTCCAAATCGCTGGCGGAATGTCCAGGTAATCCCATTGCTTTTCCACAACGATTTCACTAGTATAAATCCACTTGTTGGAACCTAACTTCGGATAAGATGAGCAGATGAATTTGTCAGTGGGAATTTTATAGACCAGCTTCACCGCATGGGTCCTGCTTAAGGGCAGACAGGGAAGAGAAGCCATTCTTCTGATACAAAACTGCGATTTACTGTTTCTGCAGTGTTCTCTGTCTCTGATAGTGATAGATAGCTGCAAAAGTTCGTAAAACTATGGATCCCAAATTCCCAATGAACATTACATCAAAACTGGCAACTGCACAAAACATGATATGCAACCTTGTTGCAGGTTGAATATCGCGGGCGGCTGCCCGCTCGGAAGTGTGTCGCAGCTTATGTGGTGATGGCAGTTTCCGTTTTCCAGCACGTTACAGCGCCGGTGCCAGTAGGTATATAATGAATCTCTGGTAGTACACTTTTTGTTTTACAGCTGAAAACTATGGTTTTACAGCATACTAACTTGTATCTGTCAGTAACTTGCATTTTGTTCACTCCCAGACACACTAGTGCCAGCGCCGAAGACTGCATTTATGCTGTCAAAGTCGAAGCTGGGAGAACTGTTTTTGTTTTTGCCACAAATCTGAAACAACCATGTCCTGTTACGTGACATTGTACCCAACATCGCAGCTGCACTTTCCCTCCCAACTTATACACGTACTTACTGTATCGATAACGACGCAATGATATCAACGGTTCATCGAAGCTGCTCCGCGTGGAAAATGTTCTTTTTAATAATTTTTGTTTAAGCTCCACTACGATCAACTGTAAACTGGTGCCTGGTTAGTGTTTTATGCCCACGATTCTGAGTTTGGTTAATTTAGTACTGGATCTGTTATGGTCGAAATGCTCGATCTGCGACGAAGAATTGTACTGCATTGGTAGACAGAGAACATCTGGATCTGCACGTATATTCGTAACCGTAAATTTATGCTGAACAACTGCTCACATCCGATCGTTACATGTAGGTACGTATCTGATTTAAAAAAAGACAGTGCACTTTAGATGCTAAAGTTTTCCATGCAGCCTTTCTTATTTTCGAATATTTTCCAGCCAGCGTGTTATTTGTCCCATGCTCCGCTTCCTCCAGCCGATGTTAGCTCGGGTCTTCTCCACCGCCTGTGAAAGGGCACGTTGCGCAATGCTAATGCTCTCTCTGTTGTCCTCAATGAACGACTCCAGTTCTCGTAGCTCGAAAGCCGTGTTGAAGGAACGGGTTAAACCGTTGATCAAATGGGACAGTCCACCGATTACTCCGGCATAGCTGAGAAAACGAAACCTTTACTATCATCGTATAAGTAGTTGAGAAACATCGAGTGCTCGATTACCGGACACGAATCTCACTCCAACGATCCCGCACAAAATTCCACGTTAAATATCGTCCAACCGCATTTTGAGCAATTAACGACATTACCTAACAAAGATAAGTTATGGAACTGCATACCGATACCAATCAATCACTTGTCTAACCAAATCGCCATCTTGTTTCCGGATATGCGGACTTGATAAGGACCATTCTAATAAACTGCATAAAGAAATTAACAAATTGCAAATGTTACTGAAGGAAGATGCTATCGATCATACCGATTCAGAATCCAAGGTTCGCGGCTACATGCTAAAGAAGTCAGAAACTGTCGCTTTTCACCGGCGATGGTAGATTTCTTGTACTGCTCCCATGCAAAATCCCATTCGTCCGATGTTCCGTACCGGATCGCATTACAATAGACGACTGACTTCAGATTCGGTGATATTCTAAAATATGGCGACATACAGACGGTGTTACTCTGTAATGCAGATACACTTTTGTGTGTAGGTTAATTCGCACTTGTTTTGTTCCGGATTCGACATCCATCGTGTATAAATTTGCTTAGCATTCTCCACACAGTTATCATGCCCAAAGTAGCATGCTGCATGAAGGATCTCCACACGCTGCAACCTACAAACGACACATTTCGTATCAATCAACAACACTGATTGTTTAAAAAAAGGAGTAAGAAAGGGTTACTGTTGAATGTGTGCTTCTGTCAAGCTGTCTCCCCATCCAAGAATGATATAGATTGGTCGCAATTGCCGAAGAATGTAATTCTGAAAGAATGGGACGGTAAGGTACCTATTTAACCTTTATCATTGCCTTTGTTGTGTCACCTTTAACAACCCGTAATGCTCCGAACTTTGCATCATGGCGTCGATAAACTCAAAAGCTTTCAGGCACGATACCCAAGGCAGATAGTCTTGTTCGCCGATTAAGTATTCCGTGGTCGAAAGAGCTATTCCATATTCTAGATATCCTGCTCTGAGAGGAACAAGATGCCCGTTCTTTACTGAATGAACGACAGAAACTTCAAGTCTTACCTTGCTAAACTCAAGGCATCGTCCACGATTTGCGCGCGATTAATCACATCAATTTTCTACAAAATTTTGTTTGAATTTACTAAAGGAATAATTTTACATTCTTGAATATCATTATAATATACAAAATTTTGTGCAAACTATGTACATTTAGTAATCACACTTATGCTCTAATGAACACCAGGAAACGCGATGAAGCGCTAAGTTTACGAATGCGATATTTACCGTTCTGTCGGTATTCAACTGGGTTATCAACAGTTTCCAGTTCCTTTCATCATAATTAACCCGATAAAATCCCGTTTCCCGAACATTAGCCAGAATCCACTCATTTTGCGAGGAAAGCAGCTCGTTCACCGTTTCTGCAACATAGTTCACCGATAATGACCTTCACGATGACGCAACTAACGACTTCCCAGACCACGTACTATTCTCCTTGCTTAACCACACTTGTTTCGGTTTGTCATATGAGCGATCAGCTGCGGTGATTATGGAGACGGGCACGTGCCAAGAATGTCCTTGATCATTGGCCTCGATCGTGGCGTTATTATCCAAGAAGAAATGCTGTTGATAGAGCTTGACATTTTTATTGACATGGTCTTGCGTAATCGTCACCACCGGATAACCCATCTGCAGCGTCCACGAGTCCATCACCATCTTGATGTCGACGTATTTTCCGTCTTGTCGGCCGGCTTCCGTTAGGTGTCTACACCGTTAGAAACACAGTCAATTACGAACAATCCTTGTGCGAACTGCAAAAATTATTTGAAATGTACTGCAAACAGACTTTTGCAATCAGTGCTTGTGAAAACCCAGCTGAAGCATTGCATTACCGCCATAGATCATCCTGTTCGGCGTTGCTGTACGAAAACGCTGTGAGGTAGTTTTTCAGTCCTTTCTTCATTGTCTCCTCTCCAAGAAAATATCGCATCATACGAATCAGTGAACACCCCTTGATCACGAAAGTCAGATTATCGAATAATTCGGTAAGTTTTACAAAGATAACAGGCTGACCTTTCCGTAGGAGATACGATCGAATATTTCACCAATCTCGTCAGGATGATACACCGGTAGCGATATGGCATGGGACGTGGTCAGGGCGTCTGGCTCAAATGTCACATGGAGATTGTCCACTACAAATTGTTGCGCCTTTTGGAAAAATGTTTTGCATGATGATTTCAGTCAGTGGCGAAGCGTCTTGAGAATAGAAAGGCTGAAAAACGTACCATGTGCCAACTGGGGAAGGCGTATTCAACTCCGTGGTATTCCAGGAAGCTGGCGAATCCCTCGTTCAACCACAAGGTATCCCACCTGTATTCACAGTAATAATGTTGTCTGTAACTTGAAGTAAATAAAAGTAACAAGGACAGAAAAAAATCAGTCGAAAGTTCTCTAGAATCAGCTGCAGTGAAACGTTCATGCGGTGTACAAAGAACACAGCAGACCCCATAACCGGAATTACTAGTGGAAGGTGAATGATAGAAGCCATTACACTACGTTAAGCCACGTGATTTCAGTTGATCCATGCACCTGACTTGCATTTACACCCAACTGACAATAAATAACAGTGATTTCAAATATACTGGAAGCGAAATATTATTAGCCAACCGCAAATATTTCCAAATGTGTAGATAAAAATGTTGAAACAGGAAAGAAACCACGAATTAAAATTCAGAATACAAACATATTTCTTTTCGAGAATGACGTACCATTTTGGTGTAACCAAGTTTCCAAACCACTAAAAAAGCCAAAATAACAGTAGATAAATTTCATTTACAAAATTCTTTTTCTGCTCGAATGAATACCTGATGAGCGACTTCGTGCGCAACAACAATCGCTATCAGCTGCTTGGAACTGGCCGGTGAGGTCTCGTTATCATACAACATGAGCACTTCCCGGAACACCACCGCTCCCCAGTTCTCCATAGCCCCAGCAATAAAATCCGGTACAGCTATTAGATCTACACAGAACAGTCTCGATGTTTTCACCAAAATCTTACTCAATGGAGAGGTCAACACATCGGCCTGATAGCGTTTGAAGATTTTTACTTCAAGCTCCACCAAGCCGCGTCATATGAAGACTCGTCAGATACGTACACGTAGGTGAGAAAACCGTTCTGCAGAATCCTTTGTTACCTTACCTAGCTTGGTTAACGGGAAGGGAATGCCAAAGT
This sequence comes from Paramacrobiotus richtersi, assembly GCA_034698045.1. Taxonomy (NCBI): domain Eukaryota; kingdom Metazoa; phylum Tardigrada; class Eutardigrada; order Parachela; family Macrobiotidae; genus Paramacrobiotus; species Paramacrobiotus richtersi. Next base: position 5,345 of record JAQGAU010002763.1, read on the forward strand.
AATTTTCAAAATACACCAGCATTTGACTCGCCACATCCAGCGCGAATTCGGCTTGATTTAAAGCGTCGGGCCTTGACCACACCCGCACCTAGTTAGAAGACATTAAACGAGGTTAACAGTGGTTAACCTTTTGAAATATCAAGATGTGTCAGACGTTCTGAAGCAACATAAATCAGTAAATATTCCCGATCATAGCAATAAAACACCATTTATCTCCGGCAGATAATTTTAAGATAGATTACAGCAAGGAGAATATCGTAGTACAGTGGCTACAGTGTAGATTACCAGTAAAAGCCTTTACGAAGCGAAATACATGGAAACTGCACGTGATATGTAGTACATTTATAGATTTAGAGGCAGAATATTTTTACTTCTACGCGTGTTTATTTTATCGTTCTGCGAGACGTACTGCAGTTTTGGAGCAGAAATGTGCCATTGTTAAACGATTATACTACGAAAATGCATCTTTATTATGACGTTATTCAACTCCAAACATGGATATTTCGACTAGCGAAACCCAATAATTGAAGTAAGGTAGCTACGTTCACACGATTCGATTCATGAAAATATAATATTGGTATGTTAAGCAGACTGTAATTTACCTTGACACCATTATCGGCTAATTTCTCCTTGCTGGAGAACTCGCAGACAACGAAGGCAAGCAGATAAGTGGACATGGGAAGTGTACGGTTGTATACATCGGCGACGAGATTGTCCGCTCTGTATATGATAAACAAGCGCGTGTATTATATAAACAGACACTCCAATCAATAACGGCGGACAAGTGGTCTCGTCGACTTCCGGCAGACGCTACGCACACACACACTGACCGAGTGTCTTGGCGGATGATTTCCATGTTGGAGATGGAGATCATGTTGGCCGGTCGGACGATGGTAATGTCGAAAGTGGACTTCATGCCCGGCTCATCGAAACAGGGAAACGCCCGACGCGCGTCGGTCGGCTGGAACTGGGTGGTGGCGATCCAACTAGCAAGAAAATGAAAATATTCAACTCCTTATAGAAGAAAGCCTCTTGGTAAAAATCATATACTGTATTCGTATTTCCTACACACTTTAGATAAACCGAACTGATACAAAAACCATTCCGCTTCCTGTATCAAGGAGATTTTCGTTTGGTATTAAAACCAGCCCGTTATTGGCATTGACATATATTGTACTTAATTCGATAACCAATCTTTTGTTTAACATTTATTCTTTTTTCTTTGGAGTTTGAGTGATTAATCAAGTCATATTCTGAAACGGGTTCTCATAGTCGACAGAATTATAAGAAACGATCTAATAATAAATTGTATTAAAAATGAATTATTCAATTTCAACCCACATTAATAATCTCGATTTTAGCAGGTGAGGCATGTTAGCGTGACGGTTTACCTGTGACATAAGCCACTGATCTACGCTTGTCAATCCGTTGTATAGCGAAAACTCTGCATTCTACCTTGTTTGTACCACTTATAATTACAAATAACTGATGTAACTGTACATTTTCACTATATGAAAATATTCGGAAAATGCGCGTACAACATTATGCTCGTTATCTGAACTGCGGGCAAATTATCGTCGACAAATTAGAAGAAGCTTATACTACACTATTATTATAATGTACCGTACATGCACGACACGCATGAAATTAAAAAACCTTTGAAGGAAAACAGGGAGTGGCAGGTGCCATGGCTAAACTTAATCAAACAGCTTACCTCGTTGTCCCATCCCGTTCGTATTTACTCCGATAAAATCCCCGCAAATCATCATTCAGCTTCCCTTGAAACTTCAGACTGACATTGTACTTGACCCCCACCTTGAGATTCTCCTTGAACGTAAACTTCCAAAACTGCCGCACCGGGTCATCCGCCCAGTGGTCCAGTACCGGGGCCGGATTCCCGTCTTCCGCATTAAATCCCATAACGGTATCATTGATCGTCAAGTCCTTGGCATGGAGCACCAGTAGTCTCGTGGCATTCTTGCAGACGAAGGTAATGTCCACTTCCCCGATAAACCGGAACTCGGGACTGAGTATGGGGCGGATCTCGAGTTTGGTGTGGACCGGGAAGATGTCCAGGGGGAGACGGATATCCCGGGGCCGGGAGGGGCCGACGGCGCGGGATGGGACGGAGATGTTGAGGGAGGGGGCGGTGTCGATGGGGGTGGGTGTGGGTGGGGAGCATGAGGACCGGACTATATGTATTACACAAAGAAAACCCAGATTTTATTCATTGACTTTGTTTACAATTTTCCACAGTTTTATTCATGATTTTATTTATTCGTCAGAATTTATGCCTTGCCTGTCATATCTGTAAACTGGACTTTTAAACACTCATACAAACTAATATTCCAAATGATTGGCTCAAAAAAGATTAAAATTTCCACGTGTCGCGTATGATATCGTCCTGGCTTTTTTTCGACGCAACAGACAAAAAACAAATAGTAATACCCGGTATATACAGGAAATTTCTGACAATCGAAGTCATTTCTTTCTACCAAGCTGATTATTGTATAAGCATTTTTTCCCGGTCGTAAATCATTTATTCGTATTTCTTCGGCGCCGTCAAGGAAGCTACCGTACAACTGCAACACGAACCAATAAGCTTTACGGAACTTGACCCCTGATTGGTAGTCATCAGCTTTTTGTGAATCCATGCTGATTTATTACTGGCATAATTGTCGGTGGTCCCGTCATCGTTGCACTCATGGTCATATTACTTGCAAAAATAACAATAACCGAATTATTCCAATATTTACCATAATGTCGGTGACTCGATCCGCCCTTTCGTCTCGAAAAATTGCGTGTACTTCGAAGTAGTCAAACAATTGTATACATATCTTTCGTATTACCGCTTGTACCTTAAACAACCTCTTATTTGTGTAAAATCAGATTATATTCGGAGTAACACAGAATCGAGAAATACTAGTAAGAGAAATTTGGTACTGCAGATTAAATTTGAGGGAACTGTAGTGTATGGGCTGTGACGATAACCAGTGACAATACATTATAGTCTTCTAATCTTGCAGAAGTTAATAAAAAGTTGATCCACTATTACGATCCTGCAGTTTTGTTCAGTTAAAACTTTTTTTCCCGAAGTTATATCTTGGCGTTCAAACAGACGATACTTTTGGTTTAATCATTAAATTTGTAAATATATATATATATACATATTTTTGAGCAGTTCTATGCTGATTCAATTAACACTGTATTGATGATCTTATAAGCCGCAGTATATCTGTTTAAATTAATAAGGCAATATTAAGAGAAATCGACGTTAAAGCGATGTGTAATGGTTATTAAATTTTTGTAACAATTTTATTTTATAATGAGCAGTGTATCATAAACCAAAATGATGTAATTCAAAAAAATATTTAAAATCCTGCAAATACACTGGTACTAACCTGCAAAGCCGGTAACGAGGGCAATCATAACAATTATCACAGTGACCAGCATGACGTAGCCGACTAGAACATTCTTCGGAACGTAATATCCAAGATGCAGTTTCTCTGAGTTAGCATCCGTCTCATTCTGGCCGGTATCATTCAGCGGAGATTTTTGCAAATGTTTTTCCTGCTGCACAGCGGGAGGACTGGCGGAAATATGAGTCCCCTCGGAACTGCTGGCGACGACGGCTTCGTTGCCCGCTGCTGCAGTGAAGCTGGCTTCTGCGGTCGACATTTTTTTGGCCGATTTAAATGGAGGGAAGGAATTTACGCCTGGAATGTGGTAATTAACTGGCAACTGTCAGCGGTTGGGATTTTAATTTTAGCTGCATTATGGATGGCGCAGATATACCGGAAAAGAAACCTGAAACTGTCACCCCGATGAAAGTGTCTTTCTTCATTTAAACCTTGTCGAAGCGCACAGTTATAACAATATACGTAATTAATAATGATGTGTAATGATAATTTTGCAAAATTATGCAAATGAATCAGTACGCTCAAGCTCCAATACCTGTAACGGTTATAGAACAAAATATAACAACATTCGTAGGTACTGATAGTCAAGTCGAATAACAAGAATTTTAGAAAATTAAATTTATACAATAATTTACAAAGGGCTACTAAATTTTTCAAATTCTTCAAATTTATAAAATAATTTACAAAATGATATTAAATTTTTAAAATTTTTAAAATAATTTATACAATGATACTAAATTTTTCAAATTTTTCAAATTCATAAAATAATTTACAAAACTTCTGCATTTTTTACATTTTTCTAATTTATAAAATAATTTACAAAATGATACTAAAGTTTCTGTTTTATGTTATTTTAAAATTTCTATTTATTTTAATTATTTATTCTATTTTAAAGATATAAGATGCTAGCGATAGGCGGAAACTGTGAAATAAACCGCTGCAGATTTGAAAGAAAGCCGATTAAATTTATTTCTACATTTCTGAAATGAATTTTCGTTGTTACGGCAGCAGATATCGATACGTACATACATACATATAGCTACATCCGCTTCGTATCATGATTATTAAAAAAAGGTTGTGTTTGGATTTCTACCTTAATCGCCTTCCTTCAGTCGGAACGGGGATATAATGATTAAGTCATTTCACATGTTTTAAATTCCATTCCCTCATACAACAATCGCATATGGGAGTCGGTATACAATCCACCGTTAATTCGTATTTTTCCTGATGTTGAAGTCACGATGACAGGATCATAAGCCAATTTCCCACGGATCGTTAACGTTTGTAGCCTCCCTTGTAGATCCGGAAGACTTGTAGACCGTGGGTTCGTCTAAAGGTCATGATATGCGGTCTTTTGCGGAAATGTACTAAATTTCGATAGATATACCAAATAACGGAAATAAAGAATAATGAGAAAAATTTGCCACAGTAATATTCCGGTTCAGCTGTGGAAAAAAACGGCAAATATTGCAGTTATGATTATTCTGGTAACAGGCTCGCGTAAACCAAAGTATCGGATGGCAGAGCTGACTGGATCGCAGCGGGTTTGTGTGCAGCATTACACAGATCTCAACGGTCGGACAAAGTGCAGTCAGCAATGGGCTCGTTGACATGGGCTGACCCTCGTTTATTAGTGCTACAATTGCCACTTTTACCATCTTGTACCGCTGGTCAAATACAAGAATCATCCGCATAAAGCAACGTCGCATACATACATGTATATAGCACACTTTTCCGGTATATATACTTCTACAGTCACAGATAAGCATTAGTTATAAAAACGCTCGGAGAATCTTTATTTTCAGTTTTTCTAGGAAATTGTCTTACGCTATACCATAATAAAATGATAAACAAATGTAGTAAATACGGTTCGGTTTCGATAAAATCTGCATTATTTAACGGAAGGATAGTGTGTACTGAACGTCGTTTGTTACCGGAAGTTAATTGTGCTTCTTGTTTGTTTTTCGTTGGTCAGTACTTATGTATAAGCTGTACTGTACTGCATGCAAGTTGATATGGTACATAAATAATATTATAATCTATCGGTTTTTTAATCGAACCTGAAAGTGAATTACGTGGATTTCCTTTTTCAAGGGTTTTCGCAACCTGGTGAAGACCTCAAGTTCAGAGCAATACACGTGGCACATGTGATCGTCTTTGGCAAACAGCAAGAATTCTGCTGAAAACAACGATGTCTTCTTTCTCATCAAGTTACCGAGGACCTACTCAATATAATCCAAACGGTCAATGTCTTTACCCAGAAACAGTAAGAACACGCTAAAAATTTTGAAATATTTTTTGTTGAAATTTAGTTGTGTAACAGTGTAAGTATCATTAGCTTTTCTGTCCGAAGGACCGAATGGCGATTTGTGCCACTGTACTACGATTCCGCTGATTATCAAAGCGTTACTTTAGGACTCGGCCACATCATTGCCAAAATTTCCTTCAAAACATGAGCGTCGTTTTTTTCTACAGGAACTGTTTTTCGTTTGTAATCATAATCGGTGATTACGATCGAAAGTATCCGAATCTTCAGCGATAAAAAAATGAGGACTATTGTGCTCGGAAGCAGTGTTTTCGGTTGTTTCCGTAGCATCTGGCTTGATTCGCTTGAATATGTTCCTAAATCGCCGTCTAACAAGACATCAGTTCAGGAGGAGTTTGTTTGGAATTTTTCCCGTCTTTGTAGGGGTTTGTAGTAATGGAGCATCGAAGCAGTGAGCTGTTCGGTACATGTGACAAATGGTGTATATACGGCGCGGACGAATAATAATCATATGCATGCCATGGAAATCGTAGTGCACTGGCAGCGTCCGCGATGTTTGCCACATGTTTGATCTCACCTGGTTTGCCACAAATAATGCGTGCTGACGCTGTGCGGTTTAGTAATCGTTGTCTTCTTGTGGTTGTATCTTTTTAGATGTACAAGTTGCAATTCGGAAATTATTGTTAGCAAGAAATATTGAAAGACAAAATTCCTGACAAATCTCATTGATCAGTAACCAAAACTCAGAAGCTGCAGAACTTCGTATGTTCTACATGTGCTGTAGTACTGAACCATTATGAGACAGAATACATCCCATTTACATACTTATATTTACATTTTCTTAATTTATTTTGCATTATTTACATTTATTTGTTTACATTTACATCCCATCACGACTGAACGTACGACACACACTTATTCACCCGTACATAACTAATTTTTCTTCCTTGATATCGAAGCGCACGTTTCACATAAATTAACAGTTTTAAATGATGCCTTCAGTTCGGAAGTAATCGGAACTTGATTCAAATTCTAAACTTCATCCAAATTTGTAATTAAAACAAATTGTTATACATAGTTTCGCAAAATTTCAGTTGGGAAATTTATGTTACGGCTTTCTTTTCAGTAAGACAAAATTCTGCGTATTTTTTTATTCATTTTTTTCAGTGGAGGGCTGTATTCATGACTTAAACATGACTTAAACATTTTTATTCATATAGCTAAAGCTGTATATATTCTAAAGCTGAAAATCCGACTTTGAAAAGTAGCCGTTTGCTATTCTTATCCTACCCGTTCTAAATATAATAGTGTACGGAAGTAAGCACGTTGTCGTATGTAATATGCACAAAGCCGTAGTGCGATGGCGTTGAGGTATCGCGGTGGTTTCCGGCCAGATCCTAATATAAGTAGCTGCAAAAGTACGAAATGCACAAGTACCTGGCATGCTGGTCAAATTACAATTTTTTTTTCTAGTAAGCAATTTAATTTCGTACTACAGTCAGCGTTAACTATCGTTTGTAATTATTGGCTTTTATTAGGCAGCTCGGCTGCGCTAAATCTAAAAGATTTAGCGCAGCCTAATTTTCCGATATTTATCACGCTATGCAGTATTTTTTTTCTGTTGCTTTCTCGATCACCTGATTGTATTCAAACAAATCCAAGATCAGCGCTGTTGGGCTGTACTGCCGGGGTAATATCTGTTTTTTTGAACTCCTTTGTTTTACATACAAATCTTCCAAATTGACTTATTGGACGTTTCGGACAAAAAGGTAAAAAAATAGTTTACTAGTCATTTCGAATGGAGACAGCGTTAGCGTTTCAGAAATCTACAGAAAAATATTAAAAGTTGGTAATGTTAATCTTAATATTGTCGTTATATAAGGTTGCCTAATGTATCGAGTAAAACATAAATCAAGTTCGGAGACGTGCAGTATACTTCAAACCAAATATGTCAAACCGTAGAACATGGGCACGAAGCCGCGTCTGAATCTGCCATTTGTTGCTGGCTTGTATGCAAAAAGAAACTCCGGTTCACTTGTTTTGACGATGTCTTTTTTCTTTTGTTTTGGGTATTATTGCTGAGTTAAAGTTCTACAAATGGAGTTGACCAGTACCTTAATAATAACCGAAGTATTATAACTGATACTGACCTGTGAATTGTTACTGTGCAGTGTAAACCATAAAATTTTTAACTTGGGTTCTATTTGATCGAATTTGACTTTGGCAGTTTTTTCACTGGCATTAAACAATACAGTTGTCTCAAGCTCTGAACAATCCTGATAATTGTGTATTTGTATTCGTATGAATATATATGATTTTGACAGAAAAATCGTTATTAGTGCTACAATTGCCACTTTTACCATTACAAGAACTATTTACGTATACATATAACGCAGAGTTGCATACATACAGCACACTTTTCCGGTAAACCTTTACTGTCAGAAATAATCACTAGTTATACATAGAACTACTTGGAGGACTACTACAATAGTTATTTTCAGTATTACTGGAAAATTGCATTAAGCTATACATATTGCAATGATAAAACAGCTGATGTAAATACTATTTCGTTTCAATAAAATTTGCGTTACTACATAGAAAAGATACTGCACATGTGTGCTGAACGTAGTTCGTAACCGGAAGTTGTGCTTCTTTGTTTACCTTTCGTTTGTCAGTGTGAGCTGTACAAATTCATATGGTGCGTCAGTATAAACTAACAGTTTTTTAATCGAACTTGAAAGTGAATTAAATACAGATTTGTTTTCTCTTTATGGTTTTGCGTAACCTTGAAAAATTCGGAGTAAATGTGCGTTGCACATGTGATGATGATGATGATTAATTTTAATGGTTTAACGTCCGACGCAACCGTTTGTAACGCTCGAGCGTCAGACACTTGCCAGCGGCCGCAAATACTTGCCTACCAGCAAAAATAGCAAAGTCTACAGTATAAATCACAAAGAGATCAAACAATGTCTCTCATTTAGCATTTACAAAATATGGACTGATATCAACAAAAGTTCCTAGTATTTCCAGAGGTTTACAGAAATGTTACTAGGCCAAATTTCAGAATTCAGCATGTCTTTCTCACTGGAAAATTGTATTAAACCATACATATTGCAATGATATTAAATGATGTAAGTATGTATCCTGTCCACCATCGGATGGAACAAAAAAGCAACAACTACAAAGAAATCGATCGATTACCGTAAGTCTGCACGTACCGTTACTTTGATAACTTTACGAAGTTTGCTTCTAAATCGACCGATTTGATGTGTCTTGATTGTTTCAGGATTGCAGGATTTCCCCGAAGTTTTCAAGGTTACGCAAAACCCCCTGCAAGAGAACCAAATCTACGTAATTCATTTTCAAGTTCGATTATTAAACTGCTAGATTATATTGATGTACCATATGAATTTGTTACAGCTCGATCAAACTGACAAACGCAAGCTAAACAAAGAAACACAACTTCCGGTTACGAACGACGTTCAGAAAAAGCTGAGTAATAATAAACTAAAAATTTTGAACAATTTGGAGTTGTAACTCAGCTGTATTAAGTATTTGTATTCAATTAGTTAACCGCAGCGGCGGCGCGAGGGGGGGGGGGGCGAACTGGCGAATTAAATAATTCGCCCGGTGACCAGT
>JAQGAU010002764.1:0-14662 GCA_034698045.1 Paramacrobiotus richtersi
TGGAACCGTATGGACAGCAAGTTGTATAAGCCCAAACCACGTAGCAGCTTGCCATTAAAGTTTGCGATGTGGTCGATGACCAACTCAATTATGACGTCGGAAACTGGTGAAAAGAGTTGGCGGGTAAGCTGGGCAACGTTCTGAACAGTTATTTGAATCGGCCGGTCCCGACCAAGGTTCCTTACTTTCAGCAGCACGAACATTCTAGAGTAAGGATCCATGTCATGCCAAAACTGCGGTGCAAGTTTTATAAGCGGTAATTGCGAAACATCGGTATGCGTATTACGGATGCCATCTTCGAACAAGACTAACCCTTCGTCGATGCTCATTGGCCGCAGAGAGAACTTTGGCTTACTGGCTTTAAGCCTTTGCGAAATAATTTCAGAGCTGTAAAAAAACGGATGTTTTGCCAGCTGTTCTGCAGTGCTGCGGTGTACGCTCTCAGCAAAGCAGTCATCCAGAACTTCTCCCAGTTTGTCTGGAAAGTATGATGGAATGTATGGCTTCCAACCTTCGATTAGCCAGGGCCAGGCATTTTCTGTGGCCTTAATTTCTTTGCCATATTGCGGAGTTCCTCTCCCAGTATCGCAGTTGTCCAGTGGACGTTGCAAGTATCGTTCTATGTAAACCTTTGTCATGTCCAACAAAATATGGCCAAAATGCCATATGTTCGTCTTGTGTAGCATGTCGTTTGAGTATTCCGACAGCTCCTCGGGAGCAGACCAGTATTGAGGATAGTCAGCTAGAATACGGAGACGGTCATCAGGTGCGAATGTTGTCAATAATGGAGGTATGAGCAATATCCGTGCTCGCTGATACAAACCACACTTGGGATGCATGTCAACCAAACGAATGCAATGAAGGGAAACCGGCTCGGATACAACTCCTGTCTGGTACAGATAGTGTAGCCCATGGAGGATGTCCAGACTGTAGGAACGAATTTCTGTCCACGACAGCTTCAGATTGTCAAGGTACCATGTCAGACTAATGTCACCTGCAGGAAACCGGCGTAAAATTGAACATAGCCAAAGTAGTTCTACTATAGAGTCATGATTTGTTTACCTGGTTGAAAAAAGGATGTACCCTTCAGATCTCACTGTTGATGCCGTATTCTGGATATCCAGATTCAACAACGAAATTACGGAAGGATGATCGATGCGTTTGTACGACTCAGCGAGCGAAGCCAGCTTTTCCGGTTGCACTTTGACATCTGCGCCCCTAGTTAGCCATTCGGTGATTTTTTTCCCAGGTTTGCCATCACCGAGACCATGGTTTGCGCATTTGTTAGAAGCTGAAGTAGCTGTAAAAATGGTAGATATTCCTAAGCGAACGTCTGTCCGTATGACCTTCTCCACCGTAGTAGTCATATTTTGATCGACTTTCCCGACTTCATTGTACAGGTGATGGCGTAACAGGGCTTGAGGTGTCGGCCTTGCATGTGGACTGCGGTGAAACGTTAAGTGTAGCAAATCAAAAAACGCTGGCGGTAGAATGCTCACGACTTCTTCAATCCATAATTCATGCTTGTTCACTGCGTAACAATTATTTTGTTTGAAATCATACTGAGGAAAAAATTGTTCACTCAGTCGACTGCATTCCATGAACAGATAGATAATTAATCGCCAAAAACTCCATATGTCTGTTTGAATAGTTACGCTAGCAAAATTTGCAGTTTCCGTAGCGTGTATCATTTCGGGGGACATATAGAACAGGGCGTATCGTGTAACGGTTTGCTGACGCTTTCTTTGCAAATGGACTTTTTGAAGATGATTATCAGTATCACCGAGCTTCGGCAAGAAAAACGGTCCGTAGGGATTCTTTGCCAGTAGAATATTCCATGGATGGACCGAACCATGAATAACAGCATTTTTATGCAGGTATTCCAGAGCAAGAACTATACCTTTAGTGAAAGACACGATTTCTTCCATCAAAGGCGGCATGCCGCTCTCCATCCCCAGATAGTCTCCGAGTGAACCATCTACAACCCAGTTAATTAGTTCGCCCATCGATGTGAGAGTTTTCTAGCACTCACCCGCAAAGTACTCCATGGTTAGAACAACACGCGACTCGATTTGCTCTTGGTCGGTAACTGAAAACATCGATACAATATTAGGATGATCCAACCTTTGCAGCCGTTTCAAGTCTTTGAAATAGGAGGATGTCAAGTGATCCTTTATAATGCTCTTCCGGAGGTAACTGGCCTTTCTGCTGGCGATTCCGAACTGTATCAGCTCGAATTCACCATGCAAACCAGTCTGAATGCATGTGATCCTCGGATGATGTTGTCTGGGGTCATTGTTTTCCACTACCAGTTCAACAGAGCTAAAAAAATGGTGCAGTTATTAAAAAAAATACAGTGACTTGTGGCAAACAATGCACTGTACTGCGGGAACGATATTACTACAACAGCGTTAGTATGTTATATGCTGAATTAAAAGTAGGTTTGTGCATAACACGGCAATCCAGAACAAATGAAAACAGTGGTGAAATACGCTACTGTCAAAAGCCAGCTGGCTGTCACGTTATCAGGAACTCGTTGTCCCAGATCTGTTGCATTTTACAAATATGTAGTAGATGTATACGTGTAATGCGACTTTGATGACAATGTACCGGGAACAGCTAACAGTGGTGATGGCAATGCGAAATATCTGTATTTTCATCTATCTATAGACATCCGAAGCTCATAGATAAGCCTCTAAACAACTCTTCTTGTAACCAATCCACCATATAAAACCAGCTGTTATTTTTAGTTTATTTTTGTTTTAGTTTGTAAATCATCGTTTTAGAAATACTATATAATTATGTAAGAAGTTTAGACCTGTTGTACGCGAAGCCAGCCGCTGCGCACGTATATGGCTGCGTGTACTACAAGCCAAACTGAAGCTGCATAATGTGCATATGTATAAGCACTACCATCATGCTTTTTCCGCGTAGCCTAACCCCTTCGCAAGACTGCCACGTTAAGCACTTTTTACCGATCTGACCGATGTTACTATTCATTAATGTAACGTATCTTCGGGCGCCTTCGTCGAGTCACAGGTAAAGTATCAAGCCAAAGATATTAAGTACCTTTCCTTACGCACACATCCTTTGGTCGGTCGACTGGCTAAAACTGGGTACCTCCACACATCGCCTTCGTTTTTCGACTCTAGTAGGTGCCAGTTGCTTTGCCGAAAGCCGTATAAATGGTCAAGCGCGCTGACGAGGCCCATTTTTCCGTCGGGTAATACAAGCATTTCTAGATAAGGAAGAGACAACAGCACCTCTTCCGACAGATGACGAACTGTGCTCCTTTCAATTTCAACGCAGCGGAGTTTACGGAAGTTTTTTAAAGATTCCCCATCCAGGGTGACCTTAGTACAGTCCAGGAAACGCAAGCTTAGCAGATTCGGCAGGTTCACCTTGCTTAAACTAGCACATTTCATATCGGATATACCGGAAAATGTAAGGTCAACAATAAGATCACACGCCGGCGAGAAGATTGCTGGGTGGAATTCGTCCGTGCCAATCTGAACTGCAATAGGCCGATCTATATCCAAGTCGCGATAGGCTAGAAGATGCTGAAAGAGCGTGCCATTGTCGATTGCTTCTATAGTAACTGCCCCACATTGGCGGTCATCTAACAGTGAAGCAATCGATCCGTCGGGATCCAGTGTTTGGTTCATTTGTCCCACGGTGAGTGGTCTGTTGCAGAACAACGGTTTTACCTCATAATTCACTACCATTTCCAACGGCATAGCTGTCCGAAAAAACGGATCATCGGCTAATTCTTGTAATGACGGGCGCTCGTACTGCGATTTAAAACACTTGGATATGATATCTCGTGCTTCGACCGACATCGAGCTGGGAATTCTGGGCCGCCAGCCGCTCCGCAACAACTCCATGGCTTCCGTATTCGGCACATCTTTGTCCACCTCACGAACCTCTCTTCTTCCTCTTTCGCAAACTTTCTCAAACGTCATGCCGGTATCATCTCCGAGCGCTAAGATGAGATGCCCCATTCCCCAGGCATGCTGCGGGGCTGATGCCATGCGACAGGGTAACGGCAAAAGAGCTTCTTCCGGACTTACAAGCCGAGCGACACCTTCTATACAAAGGGACAGTTGGGATGGAGGATTCTGGTATTTCAAGAACAGTTCCATTGCAGCTGTTTCCACGTAGAAGGTCGGCTGAATTTTGGCTTGGAGAAAAGTTCCGGTGTGATGTCGCTGGCATAGTACGATCATGTGCGGACCGATCCTAGGAATGCCTATGGTGTTCTTTTCGAGAAATAACAAACCATCCAGTATCTGTTCGCTGTAAACTTTGATGTAATTCCACGGCAGAAGGCTTTGTTTCAGGTGGTACGCTAGGCAGTAGCTTTCTACAACGCACGTAAATTGATGTAATACTAAGGATCAGTACAAAATCAGATATGTTTCAAATGGGCTGCATGTGCAGTACGCCGCTTTGTTTGTCGAAGCAGAAAATTACTAAAACAGAGATTGTTAAATTAATAGCTGATCCGCGGCGAAGACTGAAGAGAGCAAACTAACGGAAAGAAACCGATTAAGTATTCGTAGTTCGTGCACTGAAATGACTGAATACAGAAATATAATTTCCAACGTATATGAATTGTACAGTCAATTGTAATATGCCTCTGTCACTTCTATCGGAAGTGACTATAGGTATTTGCCAATGACACAGACCGACCAAGATTTCCTTTGTCTCCGGCGCGGTGAACCGCCCCCTGTTCAAATCACCCAATCACGTAAAAAGTTTTTTGTTAGCACAAAACCATCATCGAAATTCCCGTAACAATCAATTCCGACCTTGTAACGCCGTTTTTTAAGGCAGAAGCTGTCTTATGCAAGAGAAAGTTGAGAGAATGCGAGTAGCGCATAAATGTTCAAACTTTTCACACTTCGAAGTAGGGAACACTGGATGGATTTATGCTAGACCAATAGATTATACGGTTCTGCAGCGTACATGCACACTTATCGTCAAGAGTAATTCAAGTAACGCAGGTACATACAACCTGTAACAGTTAAGTGCATCCGAATTGTGCCGACGGCTTAGGTTCCCCACTGTGTAAGATCTACTTAAGATTCTCCTTACCCCAGTAAGCCCGTTCATTTAAGAAGCCAAATCATCATATTTTGTACAAGCCAAAACATATACACCCGCCCAGCTTCCTTACGTAACCGTCCTGCGGGCACGTTGGGCAGAAAGGCCACATTTGTATGAACATCGGATGCGACGCAAAAAGAATGCACCGGAAATAGCGTTGTATAGCTATCGCTATATGGAACACAAGGTCGTTACAGCTTTCAGATGTTTTCGGCTACACTTGGCTGTTACCGACTGTACGTATGCATCTTGCGAAAATTTTGCACTATATGTTTTTATTAACCATATTATATTTGCGTTTTTTGAATTGTGTGCTCAGCGCTGTTTACGCGTTGTTGATCGTAATCAGTGGCACAGTACGTAATTCAGAAGATGCAGCGTACGGCAGTCGTTGACTCGTTTGCATCGCGTGCACAGTCTTTCACAAAAAATGCATGCTTTGAGTAGACCGGTATAGACTATAGAGGATGAATAAAAACGGAACGGCGCTTGTTCAATGTCGTGAAGGTAGCCAAGTTTTACTGTGCAGCCATTACAGCGTAACTGTAAAGAGGCACAGCAGCATGTGATTGCACATATCTAGTTGGTATCCAGATTAGTTTTGATGAAAGGTTTTCGGCAGACCGCATATCTTCGCATTATAAATCGTACTCTCACTTACCAGGATCCATCCAGAGGTTGTATATCACGCTGATAGAATCGTTCACAGCCCGAAAATGACATTCTAGCAATGAAAAGATCGAGCTGTGCCTCAGTTGGCACAGCGGTTGGACTTCTGCTTCATTCAATAACGCAAGGGAATCCATTATTTCATCCATGATATCATCGATGTAATGTTGGGGCACATCAATGGTACTAAGTGGAAGAGAAAGTATTTGCTCTCGTATTAGCAAGTTTGGCTGCCCAATGGCATGATCGACGGTTACGGTGCACAAGCCTCTGGGAAATCTTTCGATGCGACTAAACTTGGTATAAAACGTTGGGGATCCAGATTCCCCAAATAGCGATATGTAGTACTCAGAGCCAAGAAACTGGTAAAATCTTTCTTGGCGCACCTCGTTTCGTTTCTGTAGGCAAGTAAATTCAGTAGCAAAGATGTGGTGTTGCATTAGTACGTCGGCAGGAGGTCGATCCCCTGAATTCTCCCGTAAGCATAAATGCAGCATGTCGTAAATTCCTGGTGGAACTGTAGTAAGGAGTTCCGGTGGGACGTCGTCTGCTCTGGCCAGCTTCGGCAACGTGTCGTTCGAATAATACGGATTTTCCTTCCCTTCAACCTTTGTCGGTGCCTCGAATTCCGTGATTATTTTCAACATATCAATCACAACGCATGCGAAACTCCACATGTCGATTTTCGAACTTATTACCGATCCGCTATCACTTTCATAATCTTCGTCCGCGTTGCTTCTGTAAAGCTCTGCCCTTAATTCCGGTGCCATAAAGCCGACTGTCCCACCAGCACCGTTGCGAAACACTACAGTCGTTTCGTTTTCGTGTGTCCTCTGGAAAAAACTGTCGATATCGGCGATTTTTGGTGAAGGAAAGCCACTAGTGCTCGACGGGCCCATGAGAATATTTGCTGGTTTCAGGTCCCCGTGAACAACATCATTCTTATGCAGGTAGGATATACCATCCAGTAGTTCATATGCAAACTGTACGGTTTCGAGCAGACTTGCTTTCCGTTCCCACTTGGACAGGTCACCAGCTGCAAGCAGAAAACTATTCAAAACGATCCACGGGCGGAGCAGGGTTGTTTAGTTCGAGAAAAGATCAAGTTTTTCAACGGCAACCCCAGAAGGGCGAGCTTCGTTTCACAGAGGTGGGGTCTGGAAAGCCGAAAGCGTACTTCGACTTCGCTCATAGCTTGATTCTACAATCGGGAAACGGGTTGTAGCTTAATGTCTCCTTCGTCTGCGCTCGCCTTATGATATGCAGTACTGCGCGCATACTGGCTGTAGGCTGATCGAGCTACAAGCCGTTTCCCCGTTCTACTAGGTAATCGCTCTCCGCTGATGCTGGCGATGAAGACCGGAGCCGATAAAGGCGTAGGGACATTTTACATGCAAGATCCGCTTTTGATTGTCCTCTTTGCGCAAGGGGCTTCTCGCATTGTTTGGTGTGTGCGGTACGTACTGTATACATATTGCAGTTTAATCTTGATAACTTCCTTATTTTTTAAAAAGGTATGGTACAAAAACAACAGGGCTCCAGAATTCATAATGAGGAACATGCTAGTTAAATTTCAAGCAAATCGGACAATTTTGAAGAGAGTTGTCGTCGGCGAATAGGAATACAATACACTTCCCGGATTTCCGCAGCCGAGAAAACTGCGTTGGAGCTGAGTATAGAAGACCTTCGCTTCGCTCCAGTCCATAACTAGGTAATCGCTCTCCGCTGATGCTGGCGATAAAGACCGGAGCGATATATAATTTATGAATTTTCCGATAAAAGCGAAGAGTTCTGCCAGATCCGCTTTTGCTTGTCTTCAGTTGCGCAAGCCGCTTTTCTCTCTGCTCAGTCTTCTCAAGCTGTATCGCATGTCTGACATTAGCGGTAAAGTATTAATGCTAACAACTTTTTAATTTTTGGAAAACTATGGTCCAAAAACAATAGGGTTCCAGAACTCATAATGTGGAACATGCCTGTCCAATTTCAAGCAAACTGGACCATTCTGACGAAAGTTATCGTGTCCGAAAGGTTTGTGCTCACTTCAGTAACAGGAGGACAATAGATGCGTTCGAGCTGAGTATAGAGGACCTTCGCTTCGCTCCGGTCGATCAGTCTACGAGTCAAACAGAAGTAACTAAATTTTATCATTTTACACTTCAGACATCCATACTGGAGTTTTTCCGTTATTTCGCTTTTGTTCAGCTGTATTCCTGGTAGTCACCAACTTCACCTAATACGTAGTCTTTCGCAAGCTTATTTGGTCGAAGGTAATAACAAAGAGAAATATAATACTTGGTAATCGCTCTCCGCTGATGCTGGCGATGAAGACCGGAGCGATAATAGAGCTTAGATCCGCTTTTGATTGTTTTCGGTTGCGCAAGACGCTTTCTCTCTACTCTGTCTTCGAAAGCAGTATTAGCGGTAGTAAACTAATAACGTTAATAACGTCGTCATTTTTGAAAAGGTAAGGACAAAAAAACATTGGGTGCTAATAGAACATGGTAGTGCCACTGGTACTGGTTATGGTAATGGTACTGGTTATGGCACTGGTAATGGTAATAGTACTGGCACTGGTACTGCTGCGTGCTCCGAATGACAGGCACTGGCAGCATGGAGCATTATTAAAGAAGCCTTGTCGGTCGAAATGGGGCATTTGTCAACTAGAAACTGTACATTTCTGTCCAGGTAAATGGGCTGCACATAATAGGAGTCGTTAGTGTTAAAACTTGCCACAACATCCATTAAACAAACGGGCAGCCTTAGGCCTTTACAAGCCGATCATACACAGACCTTTACGATCGGCTTTCCTGGCTTTCCATGGCTTTATGCTGGAATATTGGGTGCGATTTCAACTCCAGTCTCTTTGCCTCGATGCGTCCAATAGCATCCAAGAACTTTTATAGGTGGCGGCACACTTCACAGCGCGCTAACTGAAAAACGGAACACTAAGTAGGTCACCTTCTACATAGCCAGAAGTCCATGAGAATAGTTCCTCTGCCCGTGCAACTCGTTTTAATTCGAATTCTTTCGAGTTTTTCAATTGACCTTGTCGCTATTAGTGTAAAAGCTCAAGCTTGATATCTAAATTTTGTGGAAACGGCAGCCAAAGAAAGTTTCTATGAGGCCCAGGCCGAAAAAATAGGGAACGATGACACGATTAATCAGAGCATTCTTTCGGAAATCACCACGATTGTTGCTGTTCTCGATTCATTATTAGGGTCTCTGGAGTTTTCAAAATGAGAGGATATTTACGCGTAAGCTGGTTACGGGTTTTGAAGAGAGTACGCGCTGGGTTAACAAATTTCTGCGAACTGAAAATGATCACTAATGAGCTCAGAAGCACAGCCAGTAAGTAGGTTTAAAATCCATAATTTTAATATAGACGGCTTAGGTTTGGACTACCAGCTATTTGTTCTTGCTTAGGTGTTTTTTTGTAGAATTACTGTGACGTATTTCTGGAAAGGTTTTATTACGAAATTGTGTAGTGAATCTGCCGGGTTTCGCTCTTTTACTAAGTCAATTATTTTTCACGTGCAACTATTCGTCTAACCAGTAATTTGTTTATTATGCTGAAGAGGTACTGTACCATAGAAATGGAGGGATCAGAGTTACCACGTCGTTCAGTATCATGACCAGTACCATAACCATTCCCAGTACCATTACCATTACCATTACCATTACCATAACCATTACCAGTACAAGTACCAATACTAGTACCAATACCAGTGGTACTACCATGAACTATCAGCACCCAACAACATTTGGGTTCCAGAACTCGTAATGAGGAACAGGCTGGGCAAAATTTCAAGCAAATCGGACCATTTTGAAGAGAGTTGTCGTGTCCGAAAAAATTGTGTCCACTTCCGTAACAGGAGGACAATAGATGCGTTCGAGCTGAGTATAGAAGACCTTCGCTACGCTCCGGTCGATTATAAGTTGGAATATCAGATTTCCTTTAATATATGTCGAGTGAAAACGAAACTTACTGTTGCAAAATTCCATTAAGAGTCCGGGTCGGCCGTGCGTTAGCTTGCCAGCATAATAGTAGCCAATCAGGTTCGGATGTGTCAAAGCGCACAGCTTTGATGCTTTTGCCGGAAGAATTTCCGTCCCGGTTAACAGATATTTTGCCACCAGTTCCCTTCTGCTATGTTTGGTTCGTAACAAAACAACGTGGCTGCTGCTGCGACTGCCAATGGTTTTGATTTTTTCGCACTTTTCGTCATCGAATTCCAGTATTTCGCCAGGCAAAATTCTTACCGAAAACACCATGGCAACGAATGGAGATACGAAATGCTTTGCTTAATCCCGGGTGATTAAAAAGTTCCGAACTTCCGCCGGCGCTTGTATTGTACCCTACGACGCTGCCTCACGCCCCCGGTAGTCACAAGTACACTGAACGTGTACACTGAATTTATTCAATCCGCAAACATCATTTATGTTGTGTTTGTGATTGTGTACGCCAGGCGCTGATAAGGATAGTATGACAAAAGGGGCAGATTACAGGCTGGCACTGCAGTCTGCGAAATAGTGATAGACTGCGCCACTGCTAAGTTAATCTTGCTTACAAATGGTCTATTGGTTCCTTAAGCTTTGTCTTTTTAACTGTGTAGTGCAGATCATAGTGCAAAGTAACTCTATAACAGCCGGTATTAGTCATCAAGGCTTTGTTTAAACGCTCTCAAAATTAGTTGGTCCAGAAAGTGCATACTTCTACAGATAATAATTATGACAATACGCAGAAATTCCTCTTGAAGGAAAGGCGAAACTGACAGCTTCTGCACAGTGCAATGTGAACAATAATTAAAACATTTGTAACAACAAGGACAGAAAAATCATTATTGGTATCCTGTGGCAGTAAACCACCAGCAAATTCTCCGATGCGTGTACACTCTGGGACACACTCTGGTAGTGTATAGGCGCAGAGCGTCTGTGCTTGTCCATGCAATAAAGCTAGATTCCGAATAAAAGGTCTTTCGGCAAAAATTCGTTATAAAGCTTGTTGGTACCCTCGATCCATAGTTCTCCCAGCCATCTGGCTTGTCCAAGCGATGGTTTATCAGCGTACGCCTTGCGAATCCATTCAAAATCGGCTGAGTGCATTAACCTTGTTCTGTACGGATTCCAGTCATCAGAGGAATCCTCCGGTGATACTGCGAAGTGTAAAAGTGTATCGAAGCATAGTGCTTCTTGGTCGATACGATCAATCACCGAGTTGCAAAGCCGTAAACAGAGAAGCTTCGGAAATCCATTAAGACCGTCTTTGTTGATAATTAAGCTCTTCCTGGCAGCTAGCGACAATTGTAGTAAGTTCGGAAGTGCTAGCTTTTGCAGAGCCTCACAATTAAAACTCTCCAGGTTTTTGACATCCAGTTTAATAAGAATGTCACTTATAGAGAGCAGCCTTTCTGGACTTAGGAAGTTGGTTGAAAATGTTTGGATGGTAACTGGAAATTTTCCGTCGAGATGTCGTAGATCACCGAGCCATGGACCGAAACATTCTTCGGAGCAATTAGGACCGCCAGGGGCGATGTTTATCACACCGTTTGTAAAATTGTAGTAAGAATGCCACTGAACTTTACTTTCAAAGTCACGTTCGTAATTTTCAACCAGCAAATGGGGTGGATGACCCGGAATCTCCCTGGCGACAAATTGTTCGAAGAGATGTGTTGCCTCGACCCGTTGAAAAAATGGGTGTCGGCTGAGTTCTGTAGCAGAGCACCTGCTAAACGGAGTCCAACTGAAGCAGTTGGTGAGCACTTCTCGCAGATAAGCAGGCAGTGATTCGGGAATATGGGGAACATAACCATTTAGAACACGATTCAACTGTTCCAGTTTGCTGTTAGCCACGACGATCTTTTGATCATGTCGACAAGTGTTCAGCCTGAGCTTATGCTTTCCCAGTAGCAGTTTGAGGAGCAGAATACCAAAACGCCATACTGTAGTGCTTTCTTTAACGCCGCTTGTTACGGTATGTTGAGCTAGCGCATCGGCAGTGTTTTTGAACTGTGCACGGACATGCTGAAGTACTTCGGGTGCGACATAATCAGCATCCGAAGCTTGATAATACCCTTTTGGAAGGGAAAAAACATCCTGAAGCAGCTCCAAGCCAGCATTACCCAAGAACAGCTGAGCTTTACTGTATATATTCGGCATTATCTCACTGGATAAACAAATCTGTGAAGCCGCCAGTGTGCCAAACACATAGTCTTTGCCAAAGCTTCCGGCCTCCTTTTCTAGATATACTAAAGCATCCAATACCTGGGCGCAGTACAGTCGTATGCAGGTTAAGGGAAGCTCCAAATTGGACATGAACTTCTGCAGACTCGCTGGGTCTAAAATATGAACGTTTGTGGTATGGTAAGAGTAAGTGAATGCGGAGACCGAAACGCATGTGTGACCGGCAATAAAGCCTTTTAGTGCAGCCATCGGCAAGCGCACTTATTACACTTTAAGTATATATAAGCTTACCTTTCTCAGGCTGTCTGTCAGTTATGAACGTGCACTAGCAGAAAACTATGCTTGCAGTGCTACTTTACTTACGCTACTTACGTACAATGCTTGTTTCTACTACTGTACATAAATACTAGGTCAAAAGGATTCCACGCGCGGTGAGGCAACAAGCAGCTGAAACGCTGGCAAAATGCATCGAACAGTTTGTCAAGGAGCCCAGCCCGGCCAATTGGACTACACTTCTGATGTTCGCTACGTGTTCATTTAATATCGAAGGCCCGAAAGGTCCAGTCAAGCAGGAATCACTGTCTGCCAGGCTCCGAAACCAGCTGAAACAGTTTGAAAGTGGCGCTAGGCCTGTCTTCACTGCTCCCTCAAACCACCCCAGCCGCACTGCCCCGAGAGACAAGCAAGAGGATTTACGCCGTGTTGTGGAATCCTTCTTGGACGACTGTAATGTCACAGGAGCAGTAGCTCGTCTGTCTTCGGATGAATCTGTTCTCCCTGTGGATGAGCATGTACTGTCATCCTTAAAAAACAAGCATCCCCCAGCACCCCCCGATCTTAACCTTCCCACAGCACCCCTGGCGGACACCGCGACGTTCACCCCTGTTTCACCGGAGGAGATCATGCACACAGTTTTCTCTTTTCCTAGCGGTTCAGCAGGGGGG
The DNA here is from genome assembly GCA_034698045.1 of Paramacrobiotus richtersi. NCBI lineage: Eukaryota > Metazoa > Tardigrada > Eutardigrada > Parachela > Macrobiotidae > Paramacrobiotus > Paramacrobiotus richtersi. Next base: position 12,903 of record JAQGAU010002764.1, read on the forward strand.
CTGGATGGATTACGTCTACAACATGTGAAGGACATGTTGAATTGCAAGGATGCCGTACAGTCGTCTCTCTGTCAGGCCTTGACGAAACTGGCGAATTTTTTGCTTTCCGGGAAAGCACCTGAATTTTCTCGTCAACTCCTATTTGGCGCCAACCTGATTGCTCTCCGTAAGAAAGACGGAGGCATAAGGCCAATTGCTGTTGGCCTATTTTCTCGCCGGATGGTGTCGAAGTTGGTGGCGAGGCGTTGTGCGGATAGAGCCCGGGACCTGTTTAGCCCTGTGCAAGTCGGTTGCGGCATTAGGGGCGGTGCGGAGGGGGCAGTGCATGCAGCTCGAGCTTTTTTGGAGACGCAACACCCCGGCCCCCGCGTGTTATTCAAGATAGACTTTAAAAATGCGTTTAATACAGTGCGTCGGGACGTTATGTTACAGGCGGCGCAGGATACATTTCCTGAGTACTATCCGTACATTTGGTCGGTGTACTCAGCGCCGTCAGTACTGTCATGTGGAACAAGTGGCCATGTCCTTTCCTCCACCACTGGTATCCAGCAGGGAGATCCATTGGGACCACTCCTGTACTGCCTGGCCGCGCGGACCCTCTCAAATAACCTCGTTTCGGAACTGCACGTTTTTTATTTGGACGACGGGATCCTTGGGGGAACCGTTGACACGGTAGCATCGGACCTGACATCCATCATAGCTGAGAGCGCGAGAGTTGGACTTGAACTGAATCCGTCCAAGTGTGAAATGCATATGTTGGGCGGTACCCACGATGAGCGCGAGGACATCCGGAACAGGCTCCATGCAGTCGCACCTGGTGCGATTGTCTTGGGGCCTGAAACGGTAAAGTTTCTGGGTGCTCCTCTGACCGACGAAGCGTTGTTTGTGTGTATGGAGGAAAAGATTACTGCCTTAAAATTGCTTTTAGGCCGTCTCATGATAATCAGTGCTCATCACGCCTTCTTTCTACTGCGCAACTGCCTTGCCATTCCCAAGCTGCAATACCTACTCCGATGCAGTCCGTACTGGAAAGTTCCTGTCTGTTTGGAGGAATTTGACGAGCTGGTCCGAGTTGCTTTGGAAACAATCACAAACACACGTATGGACGGAGTGGCATATATCCAAGCTACTCTTCCTGTCTCACGTGGGGGTTTAGGTGTCCGACGGGCGAAATCACTGGCTTCTTCGGCCTTTTTAGGCTCCGTGTTTTCAACCCGAAAGTTGACGTCCGAAATCTACACCGCAGACAGCGAAGAACTCATCTTGGAAGCTACGAACGTATGGAAGCAAATGAGCCACTGTGAGGAGGTTCCGTTGGAGCTTGCGCGTGTTCACCAATGTGTCTGGGATGAGGCGGTTCTGTCCAGGGATGTTGTCCGTTTATGGGACCAAGCTGGTAATAACCCGCGAACTGTTGCTCGTCTGCGGGCGGTTAGCACGAAATATGCCGGGTGCTGGTTAAATGCGCTGCCGTCGAGAATGTTTGGAAACTGGCTGGATGACCAGTCCTTCAGGATATGTGTTGGTGTTTGGCTGGGAGCAAAGATTGTGGAACGGCATAACTGCGATAAGTGTGGAAAGGTAGTGACAGACGATGGACTGCACGGGCTGTCATGCGGGCAAAATGCTGGCCTGTGGAAGTCACGTCATAACTGCGTAAATGACGTTGTGTTGCGATCGCTGCGGAATGCCGGAGTGGAAGCTTATCCGGAACCAGCTGGGTACGTCCGGGAAGATGGAAAGAGACCCGATGGAGCCAC
>JAQGAU010002765.1:0-14660 GCA_034698045.1 Paramacrobiotus richtersi
TGAATTTTTTGATCGGTAAATCCAAGTTTTGGAGGCGAAATTCGCACTCCTTCTGGTACCAGGCGGTCGTGGGTTAAATTTCAAATTAAATTAAAATTTGGTTATGAGTGTATTGATAATCAGTCGGTTCGTGTAATAAAACGAGCGATGACGCTACTTACCCAAATTCGTGCTCATCCAATCCGAGGGAGGAGGCAAAGGAGCTGGCGGTGGGCGGGATCTCCACTTCCTGGTTGGCGCGGGGTTTGGTGGACTGGTCGGTGCGGACCAGGGGGCTGCGGTACACGTAGCCCGTGCGGTAGCCCTGGAGACACACAGACGTGAAAATTTGAAATACAAACAACTGATCACTAGCATTAATATTAATAATTAAATTATTAAATTAAAGGCACAATAAAATGGGGAAAAATGTAGGAAAAAATGCAGCACAATGACATTATAAAGTATATTTCTCTACAGATTTTCAATTTTATTGTGTCTTTAACTTAATTTTTAATATTGATTAAATATAATTAAATTAACTTATTTGTTAATGTTGATTAATTAAATCTACTTGTTCATATTCGTTAATTTTAATATAATTAATTTAATTGTTAATATGGTGACTACATTATAAAGGATTTTCTCTTAAAAAATAAAAGGAAATAAACATTATTTATTGTTCAGTGTGAAGCAACAGCTGGATTTCTGGATTTCTATAGCGTCAAATGTGCCCATACACTACGATTTCCCTGCAGGTACGCAACTAACCATGCCGTCCAGCCAGCGCATCCACGCCTCAAACTCCAACTCCCCGACCTTCCACTGCCGCTTGCCATCGCGCATCGCTGAATCCGCTCCGCCGCCGCCCCGACTGACAACCTGCCGCACCTGGTGTCGGGCCTCGTCGCTCATAAAGGTCAGGTTATCCAGACCACCGGCCATCGCTTTCACCTGCAAGAATAACACATTTTGCGGTCAAAACCATGTTCGAAAATAACATAAAGAACACAAACAATATAAATAGCATAAAATGATATAGATAAATAATAATATATAACATAAATATTTTCAAAAAAAAAGATTAATGCAATATAAATAACATACCTAAATGACTTAAATAATATAATATAAAAAACATAAAATGATATAAATTAATAATAAATTACATAAACATTTTAAATTACCACAAATGTTAAAATAATATTAATAGCATGAAAATCATGTTTAAAAAATCCTAAATATCTGCGGTAAAACAAATCCCTGTCAAAATGACTGATCATATAAGTCCAAAAAAAATTAGTCTAAAAATTAAAATAATGTCCACTTGTTCAGTGGTGATGAGCGCACCTGAGTTTCGCAGGCGAGATGCAAGTTATAGGCCAGGAAAAGCGCCTCCTCGATGGTGGCGCCGGCCGCGACCACCCCGTGGTTGCGGAGGATCATCACCTTGTTGAAGGGGCCCAGGTTGCGGATGATCAGGTCGCGCTCCCGCTCATCCACTAAAATCCCCCCGTAGTCATGGTAGCTCACCTCGCCGACGACGGCCGCCTCCTGCGAGATGGGCAACAGGCCGCATTTCATACTCGAGACCTATCAACAGAAACCAGTTTTACTTTACTGGCGGTACTTATTTTTCCCCCATTTATTTACTCAATTGTATAACCTGTTTTATCTACTTTATTATGAATTTTGTTTATTTTTTGTACATAATTTTGTTCTTTCTTTTGATTATTTTGATGTCTATTTGGTTTATTTTAGAGAATACAATAATTCAATTTTATTCCTTTCTAATCATCTTATTAATGCACAAAAAAATGACTGCCTGCTTGTTAATTTTTCCCACTTGCAAACACTATTAATTTATCCTTTTGTATCGAAAACCGGTTTTTTTTTGTTCTTACGCAATCTTACGCAATCAAGCACAACAAACCGAGCAACGCTTACGTCAAAAACAAACTGCATTTAAACAAATCAGCAGCTAAATCAAATAAACAAAAACCAGTGAAATCGACCAGTCCCAAAATAACTGTTTTACGTCAGGAAACCGAAGACAAATAAACCGCCTTCCTAATTTATAAAGACAATTTATTTCACTAACAAAAATCAATAATTAATCAAATCGTTATAAAAATGACTTTAAACAAATCTACAAAAGTTAATAAAACAACGTTGCAGGGTTGATGTTTTATTAATAAATAATAAGTTTAATCTTTTTTAATAATAAAATAGTTTAAAAATAATTCAATAATAAAATAAAATATAAGATTAATAATAAAACACCGTTACAACAACAAATTCAATTTGATAATTAACAACAGTATTTTACAAACTTTAGACTGATAAAATGCACATAATAAATTTAAGAAGGTATAAATATTTATTAAAATAATTAAAATAACTCCACAAAAAAAGTACGGAAAATACCAAGAGAAAAAATGGCAGCAATAATTAATAGCCAAATCAGTAAGTGAAAAAGTGATAGCTTACCGCAGCGCAGACGGGTGTGTGGAAGTGGATGACGGCCCTGAGATCGGGGCGGGCGCCGTGGATGGCCGAGTGCAGCAGGAAGCCGGCCAAGTTGATGCCCAGCGTGGTGCTGCCCGCGTCCACCACCTCGCCGTTCAAATGCACCTTCACCAGCGAGGACGCGCTGATCTCGTTGTACAGCATGCCGAAGGGGTTGATCAGGAAGTGGTCGTGCTCCTGACTCACGCGCACCTACAACAATCCACCAAAATTATCGCAGACATTCCTACATTTCTATATTAATTTAACTTCAATCTGAATTATTTATTTCACATTAATTTTTCATACGATATTTCTTGTGATTTTATCTTCTTTTTTTCTTATTCCTGGAACGCTAATTTGTTGTTCCTTTGCAAGTATTTTACATCAGCATTACAGTTACTAAAATAAAAAAGTAATTTATTTATTATTAATTTATTCATCTCTTATTGTGTTCATTTATTTTTTTACACATTTTATAAATTAATTTTGCAAAGTTTGCATTTCAAAAATCGTAAAATCTACAACTGAAATAAAAATAATTAAATAAAAAATAACTGAACCATATATTTTCCCTAAATAGTTTTGGAAATATATTTTAGAAATTAATTCTGTAAATTATTACAAGTAAGAAATCGTAAAATATTGCAAATTCTTATTTCAAAAAAATTACTAAAGCATATTTCTGGAATATTTTTGGAAAAATAACACCGACCAATTTTGAGAAAAACCAACCAGTCAAACGACCTAAAAGGACCGCTCTAATCATCCCATAAAATCTTAAACTGCCTTAAATTCATCCATTCCTAAAATGGGCTACATGTATGCCTGTACGATGTAATTTACATCGTCCTGCCACTCATCGGACAAGTGGCGGTTGTTTGTGCGCATTTTATCTGATTTAAACTGGCTCGAATGGCCTGGAGATTGATGCTGGTGGACAGTGTAAACAGATGCATTAGTGGGCAGTTTAACCGTGAAATTGCTCCTCCAGACCCGTGTTGCCCCACTCAAAATAGACGGCTGACCCGCGGGCCATCGTGCACCAGCGCACAGCTGGTCGGATGGATTTAACACACATTTATAATGTTCGATGTTAATATGCTTCCTTCTGGCCGGAGCAAAGCGGGTCACGGCCAAGGGAGCGCCATAATCAATTTTCAAAACTGCCAGATTTATTCTCCAATTAATAAAACTGCGATATAATAAAATTTCCGAGGATATTCTGGGAAATTCGACAAGAAAGCAGAAAAAAGCAGCAGTGAAACAACCCTTTTTTAATCGCTGTACTATTTTTTTGAGAGAGAAAAATTATATTGTTTTAACTTTTCAATTTTAATTTATTAAACATTGTTAAAATTAACAATTTTCAAATTCTATATTTTTCTTGTTTCCAGCAATTTTTTTCAGACTTTGTTCGTTCAACTTAATCATTTATTTCCAATTCTGAATATTTTGGCACATTATTTCCCCGTATTTGCGTTTTTTCCTTCCGAAATGTTAATTAATTTTCATTTTATTGCCTGTTTTTCGCATTTCTTGGGTATCTAAAGTGTATTAATTATCAAATAAAAAAAGCAACAAAAAATGCAAACTGTTAAAAAATCTGAAAACTGCAACTGTGTTCCTGAGAAATGATTTCCTGCGGTTGGAAAACACCATTAAAACAGTCTTCAGGTCTAAAAATACGCCGAATAATCGACGCAAACACTGATAAAAAAACCCCATAATTTACTAAAACAAGTGTCTAATAAAAAACAAATGGAAAATTTAAAATAATAAATAGTAAAAATGAATCTTAAAAAGTGGAACGTGTAACGTACAGTGATATGGTTGTAGATGCCTTCGGACCAGCCGAGGAGGTCGACCAGGCGGTAGAGCGAGGCCAGCTTGCAGCGCAGCAGCTTCTCCCCCTTCTGGTAGCTCAGCGCGTCCACGCCCCGGATGTCCGCCACTGGAATGATCGGCGACGCACCTGCAACCAATCACACAATTAACCACACTAATTCATTCATTACAACTTGATGTACATAATCAAGAGCGAATCACAAACTGGGATCAACTTAATTAATTTCTTCAATTTTTTAACGATTTTTATTTTTAACCAGAAATTATTTCTTTCATTTCTTTACTCATTTTATGATTCAATAACTTAATTAATCACTTTATTTATCAATGATTAATTACTTATTTTATTTATTTCGTATCATTGAAATTATCACCGACGGAATTTTATTGAATTATTTAAATAGTATTAAACCGTACCAATTTAGAATTCAAATTTTGCTGGTTTTTTTAGTAATATTGTTATGCCTAATTTGACCGCACAACAAGAACCCGGCAATTTTTGCACCAGATATTTGTCGAAAATCATTAAAACCCGCTTTCCTAAGAATAACAGCGTCCCTCAAACCGATCGATACAATCCCGACTGTGATACACCAACTTGTGCCTTAAAACAATCCGCCACCATTCTGTCTCGCGGCCTATATTCACTTTTCCGAAGAAAATCGATTTTTCATCCACTTCCTAACACGCAGACAGCGTTCTCTAACCACTGTCGCATTCAATTCTCCATCTTTCGGCTTTTTTTCGAGGCGCATTGTACAGATCAAATTACCGAAATCAGATGGCCAAGGTCAGTGCTGCGGGAGGGAAAAGAAGGATCAAAGGAAAAAGGAAGGATTTATCGCCATCGGAGAATGACATCCAATGCGACAATCAAAGACCGAAAATAACCCGTCTTATTTATTTTCCAACAAAAAAGGGAAGAGCAAACACAAGATTATTACAAACGGCACATAAATAAATATGCAGCAAACTGGAAGAATTTGTATTTCCGTAACTGCTTAAATAATTACTTATATAAATCCAGATACTGCCCAAAAATATTTCGCGAAAATTAATTGCTTAAAAGATTGCGAAAACATGAAAATATTATTTGATGACCATTCGTTCGAGTTTGACAAACCATGACGAATCGATGACGGAGTGGACACGAGTAAAAACTACCGTAATTTTCCAGTTCTCTACGGCTTTGTTTATGAAGCCATTTATTTAGCTTCCTTTTTTTCCCTGGAATTTCCAAAAATCAAGAAATCTGCGCTTTACAAATTTAATCACCAAAAACCGGGCATCAACAGATTTTCAAGTTATTGAATCCCAAAATTAGAAAGAAACTAGAAAAGATTTGCAAGAATTAAAAACATTTACAAACTGAACCAAATTACACAAAACAGTCCAAAAATAAAAACAAGTCGTACAAAATTACCAAAAATAATCACATCAAATATTAAACAGACGGTAAACCTATATTGAAAAATAAATATAAAACAAATATATCAAAAATTATATAAAATACTAAAAATTCAAAAAAACTGTTTAAAATATAAAAAATGAATGAATATTTAAAAAAAATTTTACAAATGTTACAAAATGCTCCAAAAATTCAAAAAAAATAACCGTTCAAAATTATAAAACCCCGAAAACTGACCTCTAGTCGGCGCCCGCCCCCCGCTCAAAACGCCTGCCTGGTTGAAGCGGTTCTGCGGCAGCACCAGCTCCGAGATCTGCTGCAGCGCCAAGAGCGACGTGGGGTTGCAGCCCGTGTTCATGGCGTCCTGAATGATGGCCTCCAGCTCATCCCGAAACGCCTGTGACTTCAAGACCATGGTGACGCGCTCCCGCCGCTTCATCTCCTGCATGTCCTCGGCCACGTCGGCCGGGCGCTGCATCTGGCGGACGTACTCCGGGTCCTCGGGGTCGAAGTCGCTGGTCATGAAGCGCTCACCGTTCCCCGTGGGCGGGTGGCCGTTGGTGTGCTCCGACATTGTGATGAGAGTTCAGAGGGAATTGGGCCGAATTATCCACGGGAAATCATCAGCTGATGCGATTCTGAAGAGGAAAAACTAATTTAATTACTCCTTATTAATTTTATATTTTTCTGTTGTTATATAAATATTTATTTGCTCTTTCACCATTTTTTATTTTATTTATTATTAGAATGGCACAGTCGGAGGGGAATTCATCAAATGATGCGGTTCTGTAGAGGAAAATCCAGTTTAATTATTCGTTGATAATTTAACATTTTTCTATAAGTAGATAATATTTATTTCTCTGTTTTTTTCATGTTATTTATTATTGAAACAGGAAGTTTATCAACCGTTCGCAGGCGAATTCAATAAATGATGCAATTCTACAAAGAAGAAATTATCTCGATTATTAAATTTTATTAATAATTCTACATTTTCTATTATCATATATTAAGTCCCTGGTTTTTCGACATTCTTTATTTTATTGATTATTGAAACTGGAAGCTTTATCCACAATTGGGAGGGAATTCAAAAAAGTATGCGGTTCTGCTGAGATAAACTTCGTTCTATTATAATATTTTATTTACAATATTAAAGTATTATTTTATTGTCTAATATTTATCTGATATGCAAGACCAGCATAATTTTATTACTTAATATTTATATGATTTTTCTGCCCATTTTATTTATTATTTGAACCAGCATTATTTCGTCACATTTTAAAAATGCAATATGCATTAGATTTGCAAAAACAATTCGATTATGAAGGGAAAACAATTTATATTAAATTTTAAATGTGAAAATCAACAAAACAAAATTAAAACAAACACACAAGAACTGCAAAAACTGCCTGGATAATCAAATATTCAAAATAACACAGCAAAAAAGAATCCATCAGTCAACATCAAGCTCGACTGGTCTGGAATCTCGATGAGCGAACAACGTACTTGCACAGCACTTCCGCCTCCAGTGCATAAATTACAAATCACTAACAAGCACATCGACAGGTAACCAGCCATATCTAATCCCGTAAAACAACATTCTCAACATGAAAATAAATCCACTGGTGCGCAAAATCCCAACCGGCACCTGAGGATATGAGTATGTACTGTCAATCTATTCCATTGAATATTTCATCCAATGTAAAATGGATCGCAACGCGCCAGGCTGATCTCGGTCGCTGACAATCGGGAGCAAAGTGCGCTAACGCTCCACACTAATAAGAAGGCAACTGTTTGGGCTGTTTACCGAGACGAGACACATGTGCGCCCAACCACCGCCCTATTCACAACTAGAGCAGATCTTTAAACTCCAACCAGACGCAACGGAATACTGTATACGATTTTTACAATGGTGCACGGATGGGGAAAGGCAAAATTCCCAAAAATTCACGAATTAAGGAAACTACAAACTTTCCAGCAGTTCTGTTTTGAAAGAATCTACTGCCCTTCGTTATTCAAATTTAATTAAATAAAATTGAATTATTCAGCATTATTACTTAACTATTGTAGTAGTTTTAATCGGTTAACTAATTTTTCAATTTTTTAATTTAATTATTCTCGTATTTTTATTATTCGATGATTGTTCAATATGTAATTCACTTTTTCGTTTCTAATGATTTTCGTGTCTAAGTATGTTTTTTTTCATTATTAAATTTTTATTTAATTCTCCTAATATATTTGATTATTAGTTAATCTTTAATTCAAATGCTTTACCCTTTCTTATTCTTTTTGTATTTAACTGTTTTTTTTTGTTATACCCTTTTTAGTCTTTTTTATTGAATTTTTATTTTATTTTCATTTATTTATTTTGTTATTATTTCAACTGCTAGCAGCGACGAAATCCATCCATGCACCATCAGCATCACGTACACTGCGAATCGATACCTCAAACGACAGAAAGACGCGATCAAACCGCTACCACTCTCCCTTTCGCTGGCTTTCACGCACGTACAGCGTCAATACAGCGGAAGTGGGCGGCGTCCCCCACGCAACCCGGGAGCAACAACCTGGCCACAGCACCGGACCGGAAGTGGGTCCGATACAATCAAAACACTTTTACAACTGCCGCGACAGCACTTCAACCGGTTACAAGCAGCCATGTGCCTGCTTCGGAGAAGGGAGACAATTACGGTCGTTTCCCTATGGGAAATAAAGGATGCTTCCCTCGCTGAATATATTAATATGATTTTTTTCCAAAATAGATTTACTGCATAGCTTATTTATTTATTTTATTTCTGTTTTTTTAATATCGATTTCGCTCATCTATTGACATTCTTTTTATTTTCAAAATTTCAAAAGAAGGATGCTTTATTTAATTTAATTTATTTATTCTGAATAGCAGCGTCCACATAATATTCCCATATAACGGTTAAGACTGAATTAACGGCTTGCTATAAAAAATAATTTAAGCCTACTTATCCGCCAACTTTTTTCTTAAATTACCTTATTCAATCAAAGTTTTCGAAATGTTCGGATTTCTCTTTACTGTTATTTCTCGAAATTTCATCCGGGTGTTTTACTATTAACTCGTAAAATTTATAGCCATTCTCGATTATTTTACAATTAATACCCTGTAGACAAACACGGAAAATTAACAACAAAATTCTTGAAGAAAATCAACATAAAAAATGCAATAAACTGCATTTAAAATAACTGTGAAGTACAATACAAAAAATTACAACAACAATCATGTTCCGATTTCTTTCCGTTACAAAAAAACCGGTCAATGAAGCCCTATTCACTACGCAGCCAACGAGCAAACTCCACCGTTCCAACCTCCACAAAACACTCTATAAACCCGTCTCCCACCAGGAAATGCAAACGGACTGCCTTCAAGAATGTGCAAATGGCGCTATTAGCGCCGAAGTATCCATATCGGCATTCCTGATAACAAACCCGAGCGACGCAATCGTTTGCTTTACACACGGGCTAAATTTCTAAATTTATCCGCCGTTACACTTCACTAATCAACCATGCGTCCAACCGACAGGACAGTCTTACGAAATATCCAAAAACGATGACACCGGTGTCAGCTTTCTGGGTAAGTTAGAAAGAGGAAGGAGAAATATTTCAAATATTCTGTTTTCCAAGCTACATTGCTGGCGGAAGTTTCTCCGACAAGTTTTCAAGTTTCGGGCTGGTATAACAATTTTTCAGACCCTTCACAAAATTTGTAAAATCTGAAGTGAAATTTAAAATGTTATCTTAAAACCCAATTAAAATAAATTTTTATTTTCTAAACCAGAACTTTCGCTGTAATTTTCTGCGGTAAATTTACTGAATTTAAACCACTGCTAAAAATTCGATTCTGTTGATCACAAGTGGAAGCCTGGTTTTACATGAAATTTTATAGCCCAAGTTTTATGTTATCAATTAATTAGAAACAAAATACTAGATGTATAAAAAAATTTTTTAAGGATTTTCATAAATAAATGCTACTTAAAATAAATGCATACAATTAATTGTTAAATCATTTTTCAATATATACAGTTTTCATAATAAGTTTTCATCAATAATTACTAAATTAAAATAAATTCTTACAATTAAGTTGCGAAAATAAGAGTTTCCAAATTAATGAATAAATTCACACAAAAATGTTGTAAGACAGAGAAACTTATTACAATCGGCAAAATCTGCGTGTGCGTAAATTTCTTCGCCGAGACAGATCGAAACTGATTACACGGCAGATTTGTATCTACATTTCTTTCCAGCGGAAGTGGCAACATGAAACTCCACTTCCGCCCGATCAAAACGATTATACAATCGCCCGCGCACAAAAACCGCACGCTTTCCATTTCCCATTCTTTAACTGCACATTTTTCAATTCTCCGTTCTTGAAATGCAACCAATAATTACACGGACCATCCGCTCATTGAAGAATAAAAGAAATATCTCCATAATAATGCGTATTGCGCCGCCGGCGCTCACTGGGCAGCCGACGCGCGACAGGTGCACGAATAATGGACAAAACGCTGAAATTGCTAGTCTGGCGGGTTGTGTTATGTAACTGCCTCTGTTTTGACTGCTTTTTGACACGACCGTTTTCAGTGCATAACCCCCTCGGGCGATACACCGGAATATGGTCAGTTCATGACTAATCGTTTTGAACTTGTTCAACTGGAAGAATTTGGCGTCAGAAACACTGCAGTTTCTCACATAAAATGCAATAAATCCTGCCATTTTCGGCTGAATATTTCAATCGAAAATTGTAGTAGAATTTCCGCTATTTTCACTACAAATCAGATAATTAATTCCAAAAACAAAGAAAACATAACTTCGACATTTTCCGCAATCCGCAAAGTTACAAACAATAAATGCCGGCCGTTTCACAACACTTTTCCAATTTTTATGATTTTGGAAATCAAATTTTCATCAATACATTTCCAATTAAAATAGATTTATAACTAATTTTTTAACCATTTTTTATTAATAAATCAATAAATTACTCAAGTTTCCAGCGACAAAAATCCTCGAACTGAACAAGAAATATCTTTTTATTTAAGTACTCTCTTTTATGGGTTGTTTAGCCAGAAATATGTTCGTATTCTGAACCTGTTTTCAAACATTTATTATCATCAAGAACATATTTTCACAAAAATAAAGCTTCGAATATTGACTATTTGATTCAGCTTCATAAACTGCGAAAATTCCTACAGATTTTAAGTAAAATATTAATATTACTTATTACGAAATTTTCAAAAAACTGTTTTGCTGCTAAGTACCAAGATGAATGAATTCTAAAATTCTAAATTCACAGAAAAACAAATACTATTTATTACAGAATAAACCACAAACTGTTCGAATTCTAGATAGTCAATACAATTAATCACACAATTACACAACAAAAAAATCGACAAAATTATATAAAAATGATGAAATATCTAATAAGAAATCGTACAATTCAAGCGTCGCAATTACCTGCAGTTTGTTCCAGATAAAATCCACCCTCGATGGAAAATTCAGTAAAACTCCTTATTCAAATCCAGCAACGAGCCAAACGAGAGGCGTCGATGATAAACCTATTTCCAACAGCGCAGACAATCTGCAAAGCAGCAGAAAGCTGATTACCACATTGTACTTGGCACGGCGCGAACAAGGCGCGCAGATAAGGTAATCGCATCACACAGCCACAATCCAAGGCAAATACGCTGCGAATGCTGTGCGGCGACCTAGACGGCGCATTCGCCAATCGCGCTCCAAACGGCACAACTAAACAAACGACCCCAGGCACTGCCCGGCCCATCCTATCGACAGAAGCGGTTTTATGGGTTTAGCAACATTTACTCGCTGGTTCCAACAGCGCGGATCATAAATAGGTCTGTGGAGATTTTTTTTAATATTTTTATTGCTGTTTTATTATTTACTGTCTTATTATTTCTTCGATGCTACGAAAAACTCAGTAAATAATTTTTGTAATAATTAAAACAAATAGTTCAACAATTTCTAGCAATAATTTATCATAAGATTAATTAATCGTTAATAATTTTAGTGTGGCAGATAAAATCTCCGAAGAGCATTTATTTCGCTATTGAAAATGCCTAATAATTTATCATAGGATTAATTTATCACAAATTTAGTAATAACTTAAATAAAATTACTAAATAAAATCGAGGAAAAATCATTGAACGATTTTTATTCATTATTTGTTATTAATTCCAATAAACAGTTTTATATGCAAAAAATATGAATTTTTAATAGCGAAACATATAATCTTCGCAGATTTTTCTTTCATTTTCTATTAGTAAATCTAGAAATACGAAAATCCGTATTTTCACGAAAAATACTCTAACCATCATTTATCCAGCTCAAAAACATCATTGATAACAAATGGACCTATTACCACAGTACGGCACAACATTACTCTTTCCCAGCTTGTTTGTCCACAGTTCTAAATCGTTGTGGAAAGTATGTCAGGCCAGCAATATGATTAGCCGACTGGCACTAATAATTGCCGTCAATAAATCAAGCGTTTTGACCGTCTGCATGGCTAATTATGGCTGCGACGATGGATAGCTTTTACCGCACGTTTTAAACTCGACAAAATTACACCGCTAACGAGCAGCAAGAAATACTGTAATTTTACAAAATATAGCCTCAGGGTGCGACGCCAGACGAGGCGCAACCAGGAATTATAAGGAATTATAAGAAAGCAACGGTAAACAGGCAATTACAAAGCAATTTTCATGAAACTTTTTGCATAATGAATCATAGATAGATCAGCACAAAGTTCATTTCGCAAAACCAGTGCTTTAGTTTTATCGGTTTTTTTCTTTCTTTATTACTTTATTTATTTTCATATTAATTCCGACGAATTTGCCCGAAACTACATGAATTAAAATTCAAAACTAATTAATTTCTGATGACACGTAATTTATTTTTGTTTATTTATATTTATTATTATTGTTCTTTAGTTTCTTTCGAGCGTGTACATTTATTTCTCACGAGTGGCCCGACAATAAAATAAACCAAAACTACTTTCTTCCCCAGCTGCCCTTCCTCCCCAACCCTAACCCTAACCCCAACCCCACCCCACCCATCTCCCAAGGGGGCCGTGAAGGGACCTTCATTCTGTGTAGTTCTTGCTTCGAACCAGCATTTATTAATGACAATTTTGATTGGTTTACATAGAAAAAAAGAAACTCAGTGAAAAGGCACGTACTGTGTTTCGCTGTTTTCCCGTTGAACTCCTCGGAAATAATCCAGTTCGCTCGCCAGATTCTCCACGGCGGATTCTGGGATTCACATACAAGAAGCAAGCTGTCAGGATTCCTGTGGTTACTGCCGATCACGGACACGTTTTTGCATGCCGATCAGCCAGGTGAAAAAAGCTGGATCCAACGATAACTCAGGACTCCCCAGCCAACCAACGGTCTTAAACCGCAGAAAAAAGTACAACCGTTATTGTCGAGTTATCGCGTTATGAGTTACCAGCGACAACAACGACTATCCAACAAATATTCCGCAAGGAATCTCTGTGGTGTGAATGCAAACAAAAACAAATCGGTCTGCTCTGTAACTATCAATACAGATTCAAATTAGTTGAAATTTAGGGCAAAGACAAAAAAAATCAGGACCGCTGCAGTTTTCAGAAATACGGATTTTGGATCGATATTATTCGATATTAGACTATTAGGCCGTTCAGGTTGTCTTCTACCCTGTAGCTTCTACCCGGACAGGCAGGCGTGGTCTGAGTAGGGATCAGATGCTCTTGTAGGACAACATTTTGCGTTCATGCAGTTTTCTATGCTAACGCTAGCCCCGCTAACGTAGGTGGATAGAAAGTAGAAAACCGACATGAACAGCACTTCACTACCGAAGTGTACTACACAAGCTGCTACCATAGACCAAATGGTTAAGCACAGTAGTAGTCACATGAGGCTACTAATCCCAATACAAGTGATGGCATGCGCAAAGAATGAAAAATGCGAACAGTGAAAACATATATGTAGAACAAATCGGTACCATGTTATTATATTCAATGCACGGTACATCAGCCATATATAATTCAGTGTACGTACGTTATGTTGTGCGTATACCATGTGTTATGTATCATTTACAGATGAAAAAACAGCATACATTAATGGAGTACGTTATCAGCATTCATATTAATTTTATTCACTAAATAAAAATATACCGTGCGGCGTTGAACTGATAGCGCTTTGCATCACATATAACCACCGTAGTAAAATTTCTGTGTAGCATTCAGCTGAAAATCTGCATTGTACTACATATTACACATAATCAATCGAACGCTACATAAAAGATTTTACGACGGTTACAGATAACGCACTCAGGCACGCATAAGCGAATAACACATGAGCACATAAAGCTTTCGTAAAATAAGTTTACATCTTATTATATAGATGTACGGAGTACATATATGTACAGTAAAAAATGTAAACAAACTAAACAAAATCGAGCAATGCAAATGGCGGATCAGCATAATGTGGTCTATAATTATATACTACGTTAGAATATAAATATAGTCTAGGATTATGTTGATCCGCCGTATGGAGCGAATTGTCTAATTATCTGAATGTAATACATCTATATGATTATACATACGTTTGATTTGTGTACACTTGTTTGGCTGATGCACTTAATGTCCAGCATGTACGACAACAAACATCTGTACCCCGCATATCTATACAATAATTTTCGAGTTTAATTTATGCTCACTTTATGCGCTTTATGTAACAAGGTGTACGTACATCTATAAGTCGTACATCTATATAAAAATAATAGATAATTATGATACGTTCGATAATTATTCATGTACGACGCGTACGTACATCTATTTCCCGTTTTAGATCTATATATCTATGTATCATAAGGGTATGTACACGTAATTTGTGTAAAA